>CAUYSK010067243.1:0-165524 GCA_963575035.1 Avahi laniger | reverse complement strand
GAGAGAGAGGGGAGAAATAGGAGAGAAAGTGAAGATAGATGGGGGAAGAGAGAGAGAAAATACAGGGGCTTTGTGGTTGATAAGAATTAACTTGGGGATACTGGCACTTTTGCCTCTCTGCTGCTGTCTGACAACCCAACTTGTGCTTATTAAAACACACAGAGAAAAACAATAGAAAAATCAGAGTTTCACAGAAATGGAAGTAAGCAACCTAATCAAGCCAAGTTTTATAAATCTATTAAATAGCGCCTTCCACTTGTGCCTTCTATTTTCTTTTTAATATAATTGATACATGCAAGAGAATATACAGACGATATACACAAGTTATAAATTATAATAATATATTGAAAACTTGGAAACACAGCCAAACCCATGAGCCAGAACATTACCAATAACTTATCTCTCCTATTTGTTTCTTTCCATCCAATTCTTTTGCCTCCCCCCAGAAATAGTCACATCTCTGAATTTTGTGTTTTTAATTTCCTTACTTACTATGCATATGCATATATGCCTTTATACCTACATGCATGCTTAAACAATATTGTTGAATCTTAGCCATTTGTGAACATTATGACGATAGCGCCATACTACGTGTAGCCTTACAGGATTTGATTTGTTGATTTTACATTGTTTCTGAGATTCATCCATGTTGTCATAGGTGATTTTATTTTATTGTTTTTCACTGCTGTCATGGTAATTTATTTGTCTATTTTTCTGTTAATGGAAAATGAGTTGTTTCCAAGTTTTTGGTATTGCAAATAGTGTTGCTCCAAATATCCTTATACATGTCTCCTAGTGCTGATGTGTAAGTGAGTCTCTAAGAAAAATACTTAAAAATATAGTTATAAGATCAACAAATATAAACAAAGTATGTAAGAATATATTTATAAATTTAAAAAGTATATATTCATAAATAACACCACTGGAGTAAATTTATACGAAAGAGTAAAGAACTTCAGTAATCATAGGCAGGGTACTCCTGAAGAAAAATATCCTGTATGCCTTATCCTATAAGATATAAAGAAGCTACAATAATTGAAACAGTATAGTATTGGTATAGCAATAGATTATAAACCAATAAAATAGAATTAAGAGTCTAGAACAAAAACTACAATACATGATAGAAGAAGTCTTATAGATCCTAAGGAAAGGCAGGACTAAACAATAAATGGTGTTAATATCACTGGCTAGCCATTTGAGGAAAACAAATTAGTTGCATGTTAACTTTGGATCATATACGAATGTTGGTTCCAGAAAATGATCTTACTGCAAAGGGTACAACTTTAAAACACTTTAAAAGAAAATGTCTTTCTGACTCTGGGGTAGGGAAGGACTTATTAAACAAAGTACAAAAATTCTAATCATGAAAGTAAATATAAACTTGACTACATTAAAATTAAGAACTTGTGTTCACTAAGAGACATCATATACAAAGTAAAAGTACAAGACACAAACTAAGAGATAATATTTGTAAAATATATAAGTGAATATGGATTAATATATAAAGCATATAAAGAACTTGGCAAATTAATAAAAAATATTATAAAACAATTCAATAGAAAAATAGAAATCTTGAAAATGTATCATATGAAAATCAATTAACTTAATTAACAATCAGGGAAATACAAAGGAAAACCATGATATCATTTCATTTCATACCTACTAGATTGGTAATATTTAAGAGGAAAAATTGGTACAACAGCTTTAGAAAGCAATTTGCATAATTTGGAAAAATAAATAGTGATTTGTAGGCCCTGTAAAAAAACACTTCCACTCTTGGGTATATATACAAGATAGTCACCAAATTTGGGAACACAGACAAATGCACACAATAACCAGTTTATTGTTATTACCTTACAGAACATGGTAAAATAACAGCATTCATGTTTTCAGACTTTATGGCCACTCTGAATGCATCTTAGAGAAGTCTTCAGTTGTAGTTAAACATGGAGATACATAAAATCCTCTCTGTTCCAACTATGTCTTTGCCCAGCCCTCCATCTGTGGGCTACACATCTTCAGGTTTGGGTTCTAGACTAGCAAGTGTGTCCCTTCTTCCAGTCAGCATTTTGGGGCAACTGAGCCTCACTGTATCTATCCTAAATAAGGACAGAGCGACAGTAACTCCAGAACCGGTGCCAAGTACACTGAGGTCTGAAGGTCCTCAGTTGAGCAGGCACAATGACATGAGAGAGCAGGAGGAGAACATCCATAAGGCCCCCTTCACTCCTGTGCCTCATGGACAGAAGGACAGGGGTGTCACGCTCTGAGGAGTGTTGATATGAATAATATAAACAACCTCACATTTATAAATCCATGCTTTCCTGAGTGAGTTACCAAGAGTCCAGCATTCTAACCAAATAAAAGGGATTCATACCTTCCCTTCAACCACCTTCGGTAAGAAAATACATGTTTCATTTCCAGTTTGCAATTATATTCACAGCCAATTCTTAGATTTCGATTTTTTATAATTTCCAACCACAATGATAAATGTAAGAATCTGAAGTTATTGAGGTCTTGGTTTGTCCAACAGATATAATTATTAATTGTAGAATACTGTAGGAAATGTAAAGTGTCATTTTAGGAGGGAGGAGGAACACAAGGAGATTCTAAGCACATGTGTTGTAGAGCACTCTCGTTTTACATATGTGCCCTCATAAAGGTACAGTAAGAATAAAATGAGATAATATATGTAAAAAGCTTAGGTCACTGGCACAGGTAAAGAAATTTAAAAAGTGAGCTATTTTTAAAATTAATACCCATTCTTGATTATTTAGATCTGTGCCCCTTTCTTCAAATATTTTTGAAATCGTATAATTTGTTTTAATTCTTCATTAACAGAGAAACTAAAAGAATTTCATTTTTACTGCTCTTAGAAAAAGAAGCATTTCATGGATACTAATGAGTTCTTGTGAGTACCAGGTAAGTTTCCATTGGGATAACTTTATAGCATTTAGGATGGAGACACAGGCTCAAAGATAAAGGAATAGTTCCCAAAGACGGAAGAGATGAATAGAAAAATATTTCAGATACGTCAATTCTTTTTTTTGAAGACATGCACTTAAGATACTATTTCTTAAGTGATAAAATGGGGGACAGTACTAGAAAAGGTGGTTGAAATCTATAAGAACAGTGTCCATCCTTTAAAAAGAAAGAAAAAGTTTCCTCTGATCTTTTCTCTGAAAGAATATATTATGTATTATGAAAAATGGTTTATATCTCATTTCTGAAATGATAGGACATTAATAAAACTTAAAAGATCTCATTCATTCAAATAAACACAAAGATCTCAGTTTCTGTAAAGCATGTGAATCTAGCTCCAAAACTAACCTGTAGTTTAACTAGATACAGTTTGTACCTACAGAAGACCATGGCCCACTAATTGAGTTTCATTCGTGTCCCGTAATGAGTCTCCGTGGCCTTCACATTCTCATACATTCTGATCGTGGGCTTCATGGCCTTCTTTCAGCCGACTCTCCAGCATTTTAGCTCCCACATTCCCTGGCACTGCTCTGTGAAACCTACTTTCCTTGCAAAATGTTCCCCGCATCCACCAGAACTAATGTAATTGATGTCATGGAAAATCCTTCTCTATTAAATGACTACCCAGGACCCACTTCCTCTATGAAATTGTTCTCATAGAGTTCAGTCTAACTTCTATTCTGAGTCCTTCCTCCTGCCTATTTCATGCAAGTATGAGTATATCTGCATAAACTTAGGCATCCCTTAAAAATGTGAATTCTTTTTGAACGGAATTCCTGAATCAAAATCTTCCATGTCTATGAGAACTCCTACTTGGCTAATGAAGAAACATATGGCATGTTAGCGAATATTGATGGATTTATACAACTTTATTTTTTAGTGCTAATATTCAACAAACAGAAGTAAAGCAGTTTTTTGGCATGAAGGATCTGACTCTGGAGCCAAACGATTTAGTTACTAATCCCAGCTCTATTACTTACCGCTGTGTTATTCTCTCTAAACCTCAGTTGTTTCATCTGTTAAATGAGGGTAATAAATAGTATCTGCTTCATAGGATTATTTTGAGGATTAAATAGATTATCTGTGTGAAGTAATTTAAAAAGGGGCATGGTACGTATAGAGCATTCAATAAATGTTTATTGTTATTGCCATTTATTTATTAAAAATATATGCAACCAGTAATTTTCTGAGGTTTGACTATTTACCTCATATCATGGAGGTCACCAAATTATCAAAGTGTCAGTTTGGTCTGAATTTAAGCATGTGCCTCTCCTTCAGAAGTTCTGAAATCATATTTGAGATTGACAGCATAAAAATAAATTCTTGTTTCTTATCATACAATACCTAAAACAACTGGACTTGCCAATACTCTTCACTTATTTCTGCCCATAGGATAAGTGTAAAGTCATCCATTACCTCCTAGGGGCCAGACCCTATGGATATCATGATTCCTATCCCACTTGACCTCTTCTGTGTTAGACGTTGTGGACCGTCCCTCTTCCTCTTCTCTGATTTCCAAAACACATACTCTGTTGGTTTTCTTCCTGTTTTTTTTTTTTGGCTTTATACTGCTTAGTCACTTGTGAGCACCTCTTCCCATTCTTCAAATAGTGCTATTGACTAAATCTCTTTCCTTCTCACTTCACACACTTACCCTGGTGATGCCATTCTCTTCCAGAATTTCACCAAGCTAATGACTCCATATACACCTTTTCTGCCACTGCCTGAGTCCAGGCCCTCAACATTTCCACCCTGGCCTACAGAAATTGCCTCTGAATGATCCTCTACCTACCACCTTTTCCACACCTTAAAATTTCTCCTTAACACAGTCACCAAAATGACCTTCCTAAAATATAACTCTGACTTTGTCATCTTTAAACTAGAACTCTTCAATGATTTCTCTTACCTTGCTAGCCAAGATTTTAAATGTTTAGTAGTTCTATCCCTTCTGATTCTTAATGACCCACATTAAGAAGGCACCCTACAAGTTTTTGTCACTCAGAATACACCCAGTTCAAACTAAGAACACAATTCTAAAAGTTTTCTCAGGACTATACTTTTATTCAATCACTTTCCATTATAAATCATTGACTATACTCTTAAAATCAATTAAAATAGGTTCTTAACTCCAGTAAATGAAAATTACCAGATCTCTTAAGTTGGAATTTTTCAGAAGAAGGCAATTATAGACAACACATACACACATCATATATTGTTGCTATTTTTTTTTTTACAGGAAAGATCCAAGAAAGAATTTAGATTTTTCATGATAGGGAAAGCATATGATATAAGAACATATACTTGACTATACTTAAAATCAGTTGAATAAAGGAAGCAGAGTAATAATAAAGATTGGTTATTCTATAATTGGCACCATTGTCCAAGAATTTGGATCCATCATAAATTTCCAATCTCCATATTATAGAACTGCTAAAATTAATCTTTGCCATAAATCAAGGAACATTTGCTGCGATGCACATGTCTCAGAGCCCTCTGTCAATGTATAGACCCCATGTATAGGGATGTACAGGAGTTCAAGAGAAATTGCAAAAGGAAGGAGGCGATGGCAAGACCTGCTGCGTCAGGAGCCAAAGCTCTGAATTCTGTCTTGACCAGGGTCCTGCTTCCCAGAGATGGTAAGATTAAGTCAATTAATTAGTGTTTCAAGATGTCTCATCTCAGAATGAGGGGCTTTAATTACCCAGATATCTAAGTCCCTTGCCAGTTTAGAAATGGAAATGTTTAACTCTTGCATACTCAGAGAAAAGCCCTCTCAGAACATGCTTTGAGAAGGATCAAGTCCCCTTGGTCTCTCAGGTCACTCATAGTTCAAAGACCACTTAGGTGTCCAGACTTGATGAGGCTCCCTAATCTACACTCATGCAAGCCTCCACTATCAGGTGATAAAATCTTTAGCTTCCTCACTGCCATAACCATGCTAGATGTTTTCATATAATGTAGCTCAGACCGTTTTAGGCTCAATTCAAGAAAAATTTAGGAGAGCATTCAACATAACATCCCCCTGCTTGCAGGTACCAGTAAAGACACTTTCTGACATCTCCTCAGCTTTCAATTGACACACACTAAACATATCATAAGAGAAGGACTGGAAGCATGACAAGTAAGTGTTTTTAGCACCAGTTTCTTATTTTAGGGTTATAATCACTGGAGGCAGTAAAAATCAAAGGTAGAGTTGACTATATCAGACAACTATATCAAGTTAAGACATCTATATCATCACAGTCATCGCAGCTGGACACGTTTTTCTGCAGTGGTGCTTTAATGTGTTGGATAGGATTGTAAGCGAATTGCACTGGCATCACCATTTTGGACCACATTTTGCTTTATGATGAGCTGCAAGCCAGAGTCTGTACTGTTTAACTTAGGGCTCAATTGCATAAGGAATAAAATATAATGAGGAAAAAAAAAGTCTGCATTCTACAGTATATCAACCAAAAAGCCATCGCAGCCTTGAATGCTCTGCTGATATTTCAACATGTCTGTTCTAGGCTACTCTCTGTAAACCTTCCATAGAAAGAAAACCCTTGACATACAGTTACTATTGTACTTCTGTCGCATACAGGTAGGGTTCTGCAAAGAAGATGGAAAAAGAATGCAATGAGCCTATCTGCATTATTCAAACTAGAAAAAGAATGCAATGTGCTTCATATAGCTCAAGCCAAATGATCCACATTCCCTAAGTCAGAAGTCCAAAACTCATAGAGAAAATCCAGAAACCCTCTAGTTTGCTTTGATTTGGAGCCTTGTGCTTGTCAGAAGACATGTAAGCCTTGGAATTAAGTCAGAACAATGTGTAAAGGTGTGATATACTGAAAAAATTGACAATTCAGCCAGCCAGCATGAGTCCGGGAAGTGTGAAATCCCTCTCACAGATCACAGGCCCCACAGCCACCTGGAACAACAGCTCCGAATGTCACTTACCCTATGACGATACAGGAGATGGCAGTTCCCAAGAAGGCGTATGTTAAAATAGATCCTAAGTTTTGAAAAAAGTGTCTCTGGGGAGAAAAAAAAATATTTGATAGAGTACATCAGTATTTTTTCTTCATGCAACAGGAAATAAAAATAAGTGTGTGCATTTCGCAGGCCATCCCTTCTCTCACTGCTTAGGCACATTCTGGTTTTGGAGCCTCATTTCTGGCCTCGTGGAGACTTAACTGATTTACATTGCAAAGGACAGGGGGAAAACACAAGAAACAGGAATAAAACCCATCTGGAAGGTGATCCGGTAGGGATGACAGAGACAACTGCCAGAACTGGCTGGACCTGAGAGGGAAGGAAGGGATAGAGGAATTGTCTATGTAGGACTCTAGGTCAAT
This sequence comes from Avahi laniger, assembly GCA_963575035.1. NCBI lineage: Eukaryota > Metazoa > Chordata > Mammalia > Primates > Indriidae > Avahi > Avahi laniger. The sequence continues at coordinate 158,202 of CAUYSK010067243.1, read as the reverse complement.
TAAAGGAAGAGACAGTTTTCAAGAAGTTTTATTATGAATGCAACTCCTTTACCATTTTAAAAAATACTATTCTAAGAGATTTAAGTTGCCTTTTGAATTTTATTGGATCTCTGACTTTTATATGACTTTTATCTCTGAATGTGATGAAACCAAGAAATTAAAATCTATAACAATTCACTTTATTTTAATAAATCAGCCAAAAATGACTCCTAGTATTGGGGCTGGGAATGTGGAAGGATAACAGGAGTAAATCCAGCCTTCTAAATCTATTCGAATGCTTGCTTAAGGAAAACTCTCAGTTCTTTAAGTGAAATCTGAGTAGCCAGAATTGACAGCAAGAGGGAGCCTGGAGTGCAAGAGAAAACCGGGTCTGTGATGCACAAGCTGCCTGGTGTCGGAGACAGGTCGAGGGGAGCACAGCAGCCCCAGGAGTCTCTCAGGGAGAGAGATGAGCAGCAGAAAAGCAGCTACCTCACCTCCGCATTTCAAACCCATACAGGACAGAGGCTCACTCTGTGGCTCAGAGAATGCCAATACTTAAACTCTTACGTGGATTATAATGTACAAAATGCGCACGGTCAGGCTGTGCCTCAGTGGTGTCAAACAAGTGCACAGAAACCGCAGAACTGGACTTTCTCTGAGCTTAAACATCATTCTTGAGTTTTCACTTTGATGGATAAGCTCAACATTAATTAACAAATGAACTCTTTTATAATCATCTAGAATAACACTGTCCAATAGAAATATAATAAAAGTCACATAGGTCATTTTAAAATTTTTTACTAGCCACATTAAAATGTTTTTTAAAAAAGTGAAATGCATTTTGGTAATGTTTTCATTGATCTAGTATATCTGAAATACTATCATTTCTATCTGAAATCAATATAACATATTATTGAGATATATTACATTCTTTTTCTTAAAATAAAAAGTCTTTAAAACCTGGTGTGTATTTTATACTTAAAGTACATCTCAATTCAGACTAGGCATATTTCAAGAGTTCAACAGCCGCATGTGGCTAACAGGCTGTGTCTTGGACAGATTAGGTTTAGAAGAATTCTAGAACCCTAAGCAGTCAGGTTTGACTCGGTATCACATAATCTAAGATAATGATATTCTTATCCCATAAAAATAACTATTTTTTCATTAGTGCTTGTAAAATTCTCTACTTAATGATAAAATAAGAAAATGATTACTACATATTTACCTTTTTTAGACTATATCCAGCATGAAATATAATTGGCGGCAGTAAAACATTGAAGAAGATTTCTGGGTCAAATGTCATCTACCAGAAAAGACAAAAGTACAGTTAGAAAGATGCTCTTTGGGCCATTAAAAAAATGTGTCTTAGAAACAGTTATAGTTTCTATTGCTGAGGTTTTATGAGGCACATTATCACACTATTAAATTAGCAGACATGAAAATAGGAGAAAATGGCTGGGTGCAGTGGCTCACACCTGTAATCCTAACACTTTGGCCTTTGGGAGGCTGAGGCAGGAAGATCACTTGAGGCCAGGAGTTCAAACCCAGCCTGGGCAATATAGCAAGGCCCTGTCTCTACAAAAAATAGAAAAAAAAATTAGTGGCATGCTCCTGTATTTCCAACTACTCAGGAGGCTGAGGTAGGAGGATCGCTTGAGCCCAGCACTGTGAGGTTGCTGTGAGCTATGATGATGCCACTGCACTCTAGTCCTGGCAACAGAGCCATATCCTGTCTCAGGTAAAAAAAAAAAAAAAAAAAAAAAAAGAGAGAGAAAGAAAGAAAATGAAAATAGGAGAAAACAAAATTTAGAAATTCATAAATACAGCATAACTATAATTTTTAAATGTAAAACCTGTATATGGCCATCCTATAGCTAACTGATAATAAAAACTCAATGAAATCTCAGAAAAAATTTTTTATTTTGATTATCTACTCCTCATATTTCAAATGTTTTTTTATTATATTTTATTTTTTCTCACCAAACTAATTGGTGGTGCTAAATCATTTTGGCTTCTGACAAAGAATTATTTAAAGTTTTCTTCAAATAAAACATTTTTGGAAATTTGGTCTTCACTTTCCCTACCTATCCTATTCCAAAGTTTAAAATATTTTCTAAACTCCATGAAAAAACGCATTTGAAAATGAAAATGAATTTTTCCAGTATTTGTTTACTGGTTTTTACTTAAACTTGGCCACAAAACAAGTATGACTTCTTATGAAGTACAGCGAAATGACTTGTAAAAATTCTTGAACCCAATATCTGCTGTTTGTTGGGTAATCTGAAAATAAACACTCATTTAATCTCTAAAACTTTCCTAGACCCATCTTCTTATTTCCCTGTTTCTCTTATCTGTTATCCTTCTCTCTCTGTCTCTCTCTCTCACACACACACACACACACAGAGTCATTCATTAATTTACCAATTAGGCTTCTCACCATTAGAGTACTCATCAAAATCTTTCAGATGTATGGGTTTCACACACACAGTTTCCTTCCCCTTTTATGCCTGAATTCTTACTCATATCTGAAGCTACGTCTCCAAAGTTACTTCCTTGTGAAATCTGCCTGATCCTCCTGTCCAAACTGATCATTTTATCTTCTGTGCTTTTCTGGCACTTTGGACCCTCTCTGTGTCATCTGTGTTTCATAACACTCTTTGTGTGATTATTGGTTTGCATTTGTTTCCCCCATTAAATTGTATCGCAAGGATGCCTTCGTCAATCCTGCGGTGCCGCCAGCCCTCCCAGTGCCTAGCTTGGCTCTCAATACGCATTTGCTCCATCGGTACGTGCTCTGAAGGAAATAAGTAAGAGGCTGAGACAGAATAACGAGGAGGAATTGGGTTCAGGTGGGGTGGTCAGGAGGGGTCTCTGAGGAAATGACATTTAAGCTGCGATCCAAAGGCAGAAAAGGGGCCGAAACTGGAGAGGAGTGGAGGGCAGAGCATCCCAGGAGAGAATAACACGGGCAAATTACTTTTAAAAGTCAAATCTATTAAAATGGAATGAATTATACTTGCCCACATTGCAGGTAAGGATTATTTAAGTAAGAATTAAGAAAAGCCTCTCTTGGTTCCATTTCTCTTTCACTTTGGGCCTGCTTGGGTATTGTCAGAAGCTCCCATCCCCCTTCCCCATACCCCTTCAATTCTGCTCATCTAGTTAATATTTGGGAAGGGGAAGGTGGAGGAAATCGGAGCCATCTAACTCAGCCTGGGCCCCTCCCACAAACCTAGTCAGGTACCCACTGATTCCACAACTCTTGTACTAGCGAGCATTCAGTTGGGTCAGCAGTGGCCCCATCTTTGACTCTGAGCCCTCCATGACAGCCTCAGCTCTCTCCCTGGCCCATGTGGCCTTACTCTTATGGTATCTCTTGCCCTACTGACTCCTCTGATGTCATTTCATCATGACTCAAATCCATGAGAAGTGGGATGTGATGGGCCCAGCTCATCTTTCATATCAGGCCTAGGGGTCCCCTGGCGCTGGCATGGTCACAGATTGGCTGACTTTGGGTAGGTAACAAATTCTTGGCCCTATTAGCCATGGGTCCTAGGGTCCAAATAAGTCCTTCCTTCTCAAGAAATGGAGGATGTGTCAAGATTTCTAAAGTTTAGTCTACCATGGGCACCACATCTGAGCATTTAGCATGATGCTCTACATATATGAATAGAAAGAGGGAGAATGATGGAATTATTTCCAACCCAGTTCTGCTCTTGATCAGGCCAATGGCCTTATGCTTTCTTGCTTTGATAATTGTTTCACCCGTGTTACTCTAGTTTCTCCTAGTAATGGATAAACTTCTTCAGCTAAGAACATGCTCTTACATTTATTTGTTTTTCCACATAATAACTAATTCATTACCTGACAGGAGAGGAATACATTTTGTAGCTTATCAACTGATTGGTGAGGGTACCTGGGAAATCCTCAGTATAAGAACATCCCTTGGTTCTCTCAAGCCTGTCCTTGGCTTCTCCAAAACCCAAATCGTGTATGAGTGCCAGGGTACTACCTACATTTAAACACCTGAGAAAAAGAGGGAGGTTGGCAAGAAGAAAGGAAGAAAAGTTTTCTTAGCCAGTACCTACTCTGTCCCAGGTACATCACTGGATGTTTTAGGAATGGTATTTTATTTAGTCCTCATAGGAAAAAAGAGAGGGAGGAATTAATCTATTTCAATGGCTCAGTCATGAGGTCATTAATTTCAGGATGTATGCTAGACACTGGGAATCACGTAGCGAATAAATCCATTTTACAGAGAAGGAAACTAAAGCTTAGAGAGGTTTTGACTTGTCAAAGTCAGGCAGCTACCAAATGATGGAGCTAGGATTACAGACCCAGGTTTTTGTCTCCAAATCCTGTCTGTGTTTTGTACATACAGTCATGTGCCACATAACAACATTTTGGTCAATGATAGACTGCATATCCAACAGTGGCCTCATAAGATTATAATACCAGGATTGTAATACCATATTTTTACTGTACCTTTTCTATGTTGGAAGTTTAGATACACAAAAACTTATCATTTTGTTACAACTGCCTACAGTATTTAGCAGTGACATGCCGTACAACTTTGTAGCCTAGGAGCAATTGGCTATACCATATAGCCTAGGTGTGTAGTAGACTGTACCATATAGGTTTGCATAAGTACATTCTGTGATATTTGTACAACAAAGAAATTGCCTAATGATACATTTCTTAGTCCCCGCCATTAAGCGGCATGTACCTGTACCCTAACACAGTGCATCCTGAAAAATAGGGAGGGTCTAACTTCTATTCTACCACCAGAAATTATTTAAGTTTTATTCTGCCTGCACCTTAATGTCCTTGAGCAAATTTCTGTGATTAGAGTTGTAAACAAAATAGGCTGCTTATTATGTGACTTTAAACAGTTTATCTCAGTGTCACTTTCTAAAAATGAGTGGATCCTACTAAATGGGAAAATTCATTTGTTTGAAAAACAGTCATAAAGGACCTCTTTGTGTCAGACCCGTACTAGACACCAGAGGCAGAGTGGGGCACAAGACGAAGTCCTGCCCTCTGGAGTTTCCTGCTACTCGTGAAGGCAGACTAAGCTAGCTACCTACCTACCTACTAAACAACGGGCCAGTAGCCATTCTGAGTTGCAGTAAATGCTCTGAAAGAAGTAATTAAGGGGCTGTAACAGAGAATAACAAGGAGGGATTGGGTTTACGTGGCACGGTCGGGGAGAGTCTCTGAGGAAGTGACACTTAAGCCGAAATCCAAAAGCAGAAAAGGGGCCAAAACAGGAGGCGAGTGAAAGGCAGAGAATTCTAGGAGAGAACAACATGTGCAAAGATCTGAGGTAGGAAATACCTGTGTGTTTGCGAAACCCAAGGAAGGCCGGAGTGGCCAGCAGAGCCAGCAAGGGCCAGAGTGTGGGCAGATGAGGCTGAAAAAGAGGAAGGTGAGATTGGGCACAGCAGGAGGTGACCCCAAATGGAAAAGGTGCCCGTGGAGGGCTGGAGTCCTTTTGAATGCAACAATCAATACAGAAGGTAAAAATGATGATTTGCTCATTCCATATATAATATAAAACCAATGTGTTAATTTATTTTATTCTCAGAAAATCAATCTAATTTTACCAGGTTTTGTGTTTTTTATTTGATTCTGGGCTCTTCATGCATCTGACTTTTGGTTCAGAAATTTTGTAATGGTTTTTAGAGAGAAGCATTAATGTTTTGACTCTACATTTTAGCTCCCTGACCTCTGGCTTTTAATATATAAAAACATAGGCACTAAGTTACAAGAAAAACAAATTGTTTCTGCTGATGATCTAGGTTCTTTCTGTTATACAAATTATTTGCAGTAGTGTTTAAGGGCATGAATACTCGGAGTCAAGCTCCCTGGGTTCAAATCCTAAGCTCTTTAATTTGGACAGCTGTTTAAACTCCCTGTGTCTCAGTTTCTTCATCTTTACAATGAACATAATAATATGGCACCTAATTCTAAGGTGGTTATAAGAATTAAATGAATTAATATTAAATATTTGTCAAGCCCTTGCGGCACTGTCTGACATCTAGGAAGCATGTTCTGTTTATTTCTAAAGAAAATAAAATGTGAATAAATATTTCTAAGTTATCCTATTTGAAGAAACTGCCCTGTTGTCAGGAACTTCTGAAGGTTACACAACTGTGTAAAATTTGAGGGAAGATCTTAATTTTTCTCCTAAGTTTACTCTCTTTCTAACATTATCAGAAACACCATTATTGATCTATTTTTTGAGGCTTCTTTAAGAATACACAATTGCATATTTGGGAGATTTAGCACAGAGATACATTTCTGAGTGCTTGAGGGATGAAGCAATGCAGCTGTGATCATCTGGAATAGAGAAACACAGTGGCACAACCTCCCAGACAGAAAATCCCTTGCCTTGGCAGTTTTTCTGCAAAAATGGGGTTAATCACTCAACCAGAACATTTCAATAATCAGAATGCCCCATTCCCTGCATGCAGGTTAACTAATGTGCTATTGAATTATATTTTCTGGAGCAGCCAGATGAAACTGGCAGGCTGAGAATGGCATGCAGCATACGAGGATTTATTTGTATATACAAAACAGATTTGTGTTCCTTTCAGACTTGCTGTAAGCTTAGGAACTGCTAAATCAGAGTTCTGGGAGTAACTCCAAACCCAGACAATTTCTCAGAAATGGCTGGATCTGCCGCTGTACTAACCTCCAGATGGGAATTCCACATGTCATTTTCTTCAGACTTTGTGTTCAAATCGTGGCCTTGGAGGTGAGGCTGTCTTGAAGGCCAAAGCAATTGAAACTCTTTCATTATAATATGAGGAGAAAAAAAAAAAAATCTAACCAACGGGTGAATGGGAAGAGCAGGAAACTAAAATCATTCCAGATTAAGCACTTTCATTAGTCTTTTAACATGTAAATCTTATAGACAAGCACTGCCCAATAGAACTTTTTGTGATGATGGAAATGCTCTGTAACTGCACTATACAACATGGTAGCCACGAGCCATATGAGGTTTTCAGGATTTAAACTGTAGTTAGTGCAACTGAGGGGGCTGTCAACTAATTTTGACACTGGTGGCTAGTGAAAATTGAATAGTACATTTATAGACAGTGAATGGAATTTAAAATGTATACCGTTTTGTTTTTAGATATTCTATCATACTATACAAGATGTGACAAATTTGGAGCAACGGAACTGTGGTTCTGAGATGGAAGCATTATGTATGTTTTATGAAGGCAGTGAGATTTTTACATGTTAGAATTCAATTCTTAAAGATAATAGCAGAGAGAAAAAAATATCAATATGTTCATGGGGATACAGTACATTTTAAATATTATCTCATATGCATCTGTATTTGGCTATGAATGGCCCAGACATGTGTTCACAGAGATGATCAACTTGAAAACTTCCAAGAATAGAAAGGAAATGTACCAAGTTCAATTTCCAAGTTCGTCAGAAGGTTATAGATACAAATTCTGTTTGAGCCTGAGTATTAAGGTATCCATTGACTCAAAATGACTTATCTGAAAAGAAATGTCAGTGTTCTACTGAACTACTAAATAAATAAGCACTAAAATAACCATGCTAGTGAGGGACTGTGATTTATATGCATATTCCTTCCAAAGAGGTCTTTTAAAAACATTGTTTCATCAATTCTGACAGCATTCCGGAGTGGTAGCTGGCTAATGCAATTATCCCCATTTTCCAGAGACAGGAGAAGAAATTAATGGCATGCCAGTGTCAATCAATGAGACAGAGCTATCACTGGGAATTGGATATATGTACATGGGCAAACTAAATTTGTGCTTTTCAAGGGAACACCAGGCTAACATAACCATTTTAAGCAAGATTTAGGAGTGTTTAAGAGAAGCAGGAACTAAGAAGTAGACTTTTATTATTTTGCAATTGCTGATTCCTGGATAATAAAAGTGGTTAACAAAATAATGTGTTCAATCATCTGCAATGTTTTATTCATTAAAAAGTTAACAAGTCTCTTCTTGTTGCAAAGAACTTGAAGATAGATGACAGAGAGACTGATTCCATGAAGGTTATAGTCAAAGAAAGGACAGGTGCTGTATAGTCGTAGTATAAGGAACTAGGATAAGCTGTAGTTCTATTTTCAAGGACAAAGACACCACTTTGGGCTTGCAGACCCCACAGGAAACCTTGATGTTGAAGCAGCACATGAGCTGGGTTTTGAAGAATGCTTAAGAGTCTGTCCACCTGGCATGGACATGCAGAACTATTTTCTTTTGCCTGTCCTGGGGGCAGTGCGCCAGGCTTCCCCAAGCCACAGAGGAAACTGGTAGCTTCTTGGAGTTTCAGTTACAGTTGGTAGTAAGTCATTTTAAAAATTCAAAATATTAAAATAAATGCAGATGTCTTAAAAAGTGAAACTAAAAGTTTGTATCCATTTTTCATACAAATAGGAGACTTCAAAGTGAACTTGGCTCAGGAAAGGTAGCTTTGGGACACACCTAGAGATAGCTCAAGGGCGTGTATTTCCTTTCCTCTGCCCTAAGTTACACTTTGGTTGAGAGGCACCAGAGTGAGAGAAAGAAGAATAGACTCCAAATACTTAATTAAAATACGTACTTACTAATTAGATGACCTTGATCTATTTATTTAATCTCTCTGAGCCTTAGTTTTCTCATTTGCACTATGTGCATAAAAATGCCTGCTTCCTAGGGTTGCTTTTGAAGATTAAATGTAATAATAAATTTAAAGGGCTATGCTTGGTACCCAGCACTACTTTTTAAGAAGTGTTCGATGGGTCTGAATATAAATGAAAGAAAACGTTGAAGCAATTGTTTGAGGACAGGAGGCGCAAGACTCGCTTGGAGAATGGAAATAGACAGTGCAGGGATCCTGAGGGATGGAGGAGGAGGAAAGGCCCAGCAGGTGAGGGTACCACTCAGACTTGCGAGCCTCTCTCAACTCCACAGGAGACGAATTTAAACTATATTTATTCAAACTTGAAGAAAAGCTGAGACATTTTCCGCAAGCAAGATGAAACAATAAAATGTCTATTGGGAGTATAAATGTGTATGACCTCTAAGAAGGGTAATTTGGCAATAGCTATCAAAACGTTAACTGTCTATACCATTTGATTCAGCAACATCTCAAGCGAGAATTTATCCTGCAGATATATTTACCTATGTTTGGAATGATATTAGTACAAAAGTATTTTTTTTATTTTAGCATATTATGGGGGTACAGATGTTTAGGTTACGTATGTTGCCCTTGCCACCCTCCCTCCCGCAAGTCAGAGCTTCAAGCATGTCCGTCCCTCAGATGGTGCGCATTGCACTCATTATGTATGCATATACCCATCCTCTCGTCCCAGTACAAAAGTATTTATTGCAGATAAAAGAATGGAAGAAACAAAGCATTGAGGATAATTGAACTATGGACTGGTTAAATAAATTGTGTTATAATCCATAAGATAGAATACTATGTAACTGTTGGAAAAGCTGAAGAAACTGTTTGCCTGTGAACTGAGATGACAGTGTTCTAAAATTTATTGGCAAGTCAAAAGTGCAAGGTGCAGAACAGCATGTCTAGTATGTGTAACAGAAACGTCTACAGGCTCACTACACCCATTTCCTTTTTGTCCTGGCTAGACATGTAGACTACATTTCCTTGTAGTCAGGTGGGACCATGTAACTAAGTTCTGGCCAATTGAATATTGACAGAAATAATATATATCACTTCCAAACTCAGTCCCTAAAAATCCTCCAGATTTTCCATGCTTTCTGTTTTCTTTCCTTTGTCAGCTCACGTGGAGGATCCAGCCAGGGTCCCCAAATCCATAGTGCCTAGCAGAGCCGCTGCATTAAAGGAAATTGGCCCCAGGAGAAGACCCAAGTTCCCCTATCACGGACCCAAAAAGCCACACTAGACTGAGACATGAGCAGAAATACATTTTTATTATGTTAAGTCACTGAGATTTGGGAGGGTGGTATTTCATTAAAGCATTTGGCCTATTCCATGACTTGTGTACCAAAAAAAATGGGTATAAAATATTTACCTGTGTATATATAGAAAGTAACTATTGGCTGCTTCTGGGAAAGCTGGGAAGAAAACTTAGAGGCAGGAAGGAGGGAGGCTGGAAGAAGAATTTCCTGTATGTACCTGGAATGGGGCTGGGAAGTGACCTGTTCTGCCCTGGTTTCATGTCTATAAATACAGAGATGACCACTGCTTACAGCAGTGTATTGTATATTTTTTCCCACAAATAGAAAACGATAATAGTGAGTCAATGAGGATAAACTGGGAGGAAATTAGGATTCTGAGGAAGCTTCTCATGGCTGAAGAGGACAAGCCTGGGGCTCAGACCATCCTTGGCCCAAGGATGAAAAGATCAGCATCTCGTGGCACACCTGTAAGCCATCAGCATGCCTGATGGGGAGCCCTGGGCAGGATTTAACACCCCTGGCCCTGGTCCCAACTTCACTCACTCCTCTCCAGGGCTTAGAGAGTGACTAGTCTGATGGGTCCTCTCTTCATGTTGGAACGAGCCTGTTTGCTGAGTGGACCCCTACTCCCTTCCTTCCTGCCCTAAGCTTTACAAGAGCAGAGCCCAGCAGGGAGGCCCAGGCTGTCCAGCTGAGTCTGTCTGGTGGAATAAGGCTTTCCAATGCTGGAGTAAAAGATGAGTGAGCTGGTCCCATGACCAAGCCTCATTTTTTCACGTAGCTTTTGACCTCCATCTATCTGACTCCTCTATCTATTTCTCCATTAGTTACAAAATCAGGTGGGCAAAAGAGATGATATTGAATGAACCCTTCAAGATTCCAACATACTCTTTTGTATCTTTTGAACATTAGGCCATGTGAATGCATTACTTATTAAAAAAATAAAGTCTTTCTTCTTCTTCTTCTTTTTTTTTTTTTTAATTTAAGGAGATGTTTGTGTAGATTAGTTTGCAGGGACCTCAAGATTGGCCTGGATGCAGGGGTTTCACTGTCAGGCTGCAGTTACCAGAATGGGCACAGGGTAATGACAGTGTGGATGAAGTGGCTGTGACAGAATGCAAAGCAAGAAATGAATCCAGGAGACGTCCATTCACTCAACAAGTATTTACTTCTTACAATAAGCCAGACATATGGCAGGCAGGATTAGCAGGGCTTGTGGGTCAAATCGACAGGTAAAAATTAAAAACCCCAAAAGTAACCTATGTTTCTGCACCTGGGTGAGTGACCCAGAGAATATGGTTGGTGAGGGGTCGGAAAGACCGAGGGCACACTGAGCCTTCTGCTCTCTACGGCGGAGGTAGGTGTCTGTGGGCTTCTTGTAAACGTGTGCTTGGTGGAAAGATTGGGGCCGGGAGAAATGATCTAGAGTCACCAGCATGGGAGAGACGAGCTCATGAGTATAGGCGGGATCTCTGGGGAGTGAGTGCCACAGAGAAGAGAAGAGGACCGGGGACGGAATGCTGGGAAGGGGAAAAAGTGGCAGGACCACCAGGAGAGACGGAGAAGGAACAGTGGAGAGTGGAGGAGAATGAAGCCCAGGACCACAGAAAGCCAGGAGGAGTGAAGTGTTGGGAGGAGCTGCTGCTCCCTGACACAGGGCTGCCAGGTTTAGCACACACAAACCCAGGATGCCCAGGGAAACTGGAACTTCAGATAAACAACAAACACTTTTTTCAGAGTAATTTCATAGTATTGCATTTGGGACATACTTTTTTCCAATTATTCATTATGTATTTGAAATTCAATAAATACAGAGAAAAGTAAGAATGTAAACCCCTACAATGAACAAAACTGTGTTTTTGTACCTGGCTGACTGAGAGAATGGCTGGGGAGAAGCTGACTCCACCCACCCTACCCAACGTCAGCTACTGGAAAAGGGAGTTTGAGGACCAAGGAGAAATCCTTTGGGTTTCATAATTAGGGAGTGGTTGTTGATCCTACGTGACTGACTTACACCAAGAAGTCAAGCACAGGGGGTTAAGGGAAAAGCGGGTGACGAGAAAGTGGGAGCTGTGTGCTCCAAGCTCCTCGCTCGGGAAGTTGAGGGGTGGCTCTCTCAGGAACCTGACAAATGGCTCTTGGAGGAAAACGAGGAACAAAGCAAGGAAGAAATAAAAGGACAAAAGGCACAAAAGGGAAGAAAGGAAGCAGGAGAGGGGATCAGAACAGAGCAATGAGGACAAAAATAATTAAGATGTGCTAAGGAAGTTAAGAGAATTAAAGTGATAAGAACAGCAAAAAATAACAAATTAATGTTTTAAAAAATGGGAAGGAATCTTAAGACATTCAAATCTGTGACTAGCCAAATTCAGGGATAGTTATTCATAGTAAAAAGCATTCTTCCATTTCTCCAGGTGTTGGCTACAGAGCCTGGAAGGCACTTTTCAGAGAAATGGGCTGTATTAATACTTCCTGAAGGCTGATGTTTAAGAAACACCTAGTGCCCAAGACAACTAGGCCGTTAGAAGCAGAAGCTGCCTTAGAGGCCACCTCGTCTGGTGGAAGAGCGGTGGTAACGGGAAGTGGCTTCAGCCTCCCAGACTGTTTTGGCCCCTGCCCTGGCGCTATCCTCCCATTCCAGCCCCCGCAGTTTTAACTTCACCTATTTTATGTACTGTGAAGTCATATTAGATCACCTTTGAATGGAGGGTTTTTTTGTTAAAAAAGCAAAATGTTTGAAACCCTGTTCTAATACCATCTCCCAAAGAGATAAAGGGATATGTGTAAGGTCTGGGTCACTCAGACGCAGCACTGAGATTGGAAATCCTAAACCAGGGACATTTCTCTTTTATTATATTTATGTTCTTAATTTTGCTTCAAACAAGTTTTAAATGATGTGTCAGAGTTGAAGTCCCTCCCTCCACTTCTCCCCAGAAATAACTGATGTCCTGAATTAGAGACCTTTCCTTCCATGATTGTATTCTTATACTTCATATCTGTGTACCCATAAACAATAATTAGCATTATGTTTACACTTAAATTTTTTCATAAATATCCTTTTGTATCTTGCCTTTTACATTTAACATTGCTTTTGAGACTTATCTACATTAAGTGTGGATCTTGTCCATTCACTTAAACTGCTATGTAACATTCTATTGGATGAATATATCATGATTTGGTTTTTTCCTTTCTCGTGTTGATAAGTTGTTTCCTAATTTCTGCCATTACTAAAAATACTGCAATGGATATTCTTGCAGTTAAGTCTTTGTGTATGTGTGAATGTTTCTCCAGAAGTGGACCTGCTGGGTAATAAGGTATGTAAGTTGTCAAATTAAAGTGTTTATACCAATTTACACTCCTACAGTATAAGAATTATACTATAAAGTATAATACTTTTTATACTATAAAGTATAAAAATTACTGAAGGACTAATATAAATCTCCCCAATTAGAATGCTTCATAGTATGAATGTTAATGGTTAATAATTGTGGATTACTGAAACACATACATTTTGTATTGAAGTTCATGGGAACAGAAATAAATCACAGAGAAATAATGATAAGAAAACAATGCAGAGACAAAATAAGTAATCATTTGAGAAATTGTAAGACATAATATTATAAAACTATGAATACTTCTTAAAGTAATTAAAATTCTAGAAGTTAGAAATATACTATTGTGAACATTATACATGCAACAAAGACAGATAAAAACACTGTTATTTCATTGGAGGTAAGTAGTGTCTATGACTCTGAACAAAATTAAGTGGCAAAAGGAATAAATCTGGAGGCATCACATTATCAGACTTCAAAATATACTACAAGGCTATAGCAATCTAAAACAGCATGGTGCTGGCACAAGAACAGAAACATAGACCAGTGATCAGAACAGAGAACTCAGGTATAAAACCATCCTCATATAGCCATCTGATCTTTGACAAAACAGACAAAAACATACACTGGGGAAAATATCCCTATTCAATAAATTGTGCTGGGAAAATTGGATAGCCACATGCAGAAGAATGAAACAGGATCCATATCTCTCACCATGCACAAAAATTAATTCAAGATGGATAAATGACTTAAATGTAAGGCATTAAATCATAAGAATTCTATAAGAAAATGTTGGAAAAACTCTTATATTCATTGGCCTAGGCAAAGAATTCATGAAGAAGACCCCAATGGCAATCACAGCAACAACAAAAATAAATAAAGTGGACTTGATTCAATTAAAAAGCTTCTGCATAGCCAAGGAAATAATCAAGAGCAAATAGACAACATACAGAATGGGAGAAAATATTCACAAGCTAAATCTGATAAAAGGCTAATAACCAGAATCTACAAAGAACTCAAGCAAATCAGTAAGAAAAAATCAAATGGCCCCATCAAAATTGGGCAAAAGATATAAACAGAAGCTTTCCAAAGAAGATAGACAAATGGACAGTAAACATATGAAAAAATACTCAACATCACTAATCATCAGGGAAATGCAAATTAAAACCACAATGAGATATCATCTTACCCCTATTAAAATGATTTTTATTAAAAAGTCCCAAAATAATAGATGCTGGAGTGGATGCAGAGAGAAAGGAATGCTTATACCCTGTTGGTGTGGCTACAAATTAGTACAACCTCTATGGAAAACAGTATGGCTATACCTCAAAGAACCATTAAATAAAACTAGACCTACCATTTAATCTAGCAATCTCACTACTAGGTATTTACCCAAAGGAAAAGAAATCATTTTATCAAAAAGACACCTGCATTTGCAGGTTTATTACAGCACAGTTCACAATTGCAAAGATATGAAATCAACCCAAGTGCCCATGAATTCATAAGTGGATTAACAAAATATGGTATATGTATACCATGGAACACTACTAAGCCATGAAGAAGGATGACTTAGTGCCTTTTGCAACAATTTGGATTGAATGGGAGACCATTATCCTAGGTGAATTATCTAAAGAATGGAAAAACAAACATCAAAAATACTCACTATTAAATTAGAACTAACTGATGAACACACACATGCATAGAGGAAAGCAAAACGCAGTGGAAATCAAGCAGTGGGAAGGTGGGAGGAGGGGGTGAGCGAAAACCTACCTAATGGGTACAATGAACACTATCTGGGTGACAGGCACACTTATAGCCATGACTCAAGCATTATAAAAGTAATACATATAACCAAAAATATTTGTACCCCTGAAATACTTTGAAATAGAAAAAAATATGAACTAAAATAATTAAGTGGCAAATTAAGATCAAAACAATCATATAATTCTAAATATTTAATTTGACAGCATGGAGTTATGAAGAGAACATTGAACACAGAGTCAGAAGGCCTTGTCTTAATCCCAATTCTGCTACAAATCACTCTGGATCAAGTCACTTAGCTTTCAGAACCTCAGACTCCTCCTCTGCAGCATGGGTGGTACCTGTTTGTTTCATGGAATAATGATGAGATTGAATGGACAACGAAATAGAAAAGGCCTTTGTAAATAACAAACTACCATAGAAAAGGAAATGCACTGTCATTATTATAATTTGGGCAGGACTGAAGTTCAGGATCTGTCTTCATCATTTATAACCTGGTACATTAACCATTTGCCAATTAATTATAGTAGTAATTAATAATAAAAATAACTGATATTGCCATAGGCTGTTAGAGTTTTACATTTTCCTTCATACATAATATCTCAATTTTTTTCTTTGCAATGGCCCTTTGAGTTAAGTATTATGAACACCTCATTTTTACAGAGGTGGAACCAAGGCTCAGAGAGTTAAGTGACTTGCCCAAAGTCACATACATTGTAAGTATTACAGCAAGGCCTGAACTCAAACTATAGCTTCTAATTGCAAATCCATTGCATAGAAACGATGATAACAAAACTAACAGTTAATATACTTTGAGCACTTATTATGAGCCAGGTACTAATCTAAGTGCTTTGCATGTATTTTTTCATTTGTAATTCACAATGGCTCTACAAAGTAGTTAGGAATATCCCATTTACAAATGGGAAAATTGAAGCACAGAACAGTTAATTATCTTACCCAAGATCACACAGCTGATATGTGGCATTTCAACCAAGTTACATGGCTCCAGAGACTGGCCTCTTAACTAAAATATCCCATCTGTCATCCGATGGGTGGGTTCAGGTCACCCATTTGACTGCTGAATTTGTTCTTATTCGCTACAAGTACATAAAGGACACCTAAGTTTTCCAGATCATTGCCATGGCACCAAATCACCAATGGCTAGAGAGTCTCCTATGTTTTACGTAAGATTATTCATGCATTAACTCACCTGTTATCTCTGTGACTCTCTTCTAAAACGGCCATACACCCTGGGATGAATAGAACAGTTCTGGGTAATGCCTGTTGTCTTGGCCTGTTTATAGACCCCTCCAATCCCCACCCCCAACACACGCTGCAGAATCCCAGTTTATAGAACAAATGATATGTCTTTCTACTCCCGATCCTAGAGGCCCAGACTCCTGGCCTTTTAACTGCCTGCACACTTGGATTGGTGGCTGCTGCTCCCTTGAGAGCCTGCCCTTCACGTGCTGGTTGCCCTACCGCCGCTCACTAGCTGTGGTATTGAACAACAGTTCAACTCCACTCTAAGACTGAGATCATGTCAGCAGGAGAAAAGAAAATGGCAGGTGGGTGTGAAAAGGGCCTGGTCCTCCATCTCACCAAGAGCTTTTCATTCCTCAGGACCCAGGCATCAAACACAATTGAAACCCTGTGCATCAAGAGTGATTTCTTTTTCCCCAATCTGGAATCGATCTTAACCTTGGCTAATCTTTATATTACATGCAAAGAAACTGTGCTTTCTATCACCTCACAATGTTCACGAGCAGCAGACTCCCACAGAGTTTCTTTCTTTGCCTTACAATTTTTTGGAGTTTGCATTATCTTTATCAGGCCCCAGCTTTGAAGCGTGTGTGCAGCTTCCCCATCACAAGACCTTGCCAGGGAGCAACTGGCCTGGAGACGCTGGACGGGAAAGGGCTGAGTCAGCAAGGACCACAGTCCCAACAGGCACGCTTGAGGGGGTTGAGGTGAGCAGGAGGTGAGTGTGCTGAAATCAGCAGAAAGTATGATTTAAAATTAAAGTGATGCATTGTTTAAGTGGTATACTCACCTGAAAAGGTGGTGCAATAAAAAACAACACCAAACCTTCTCCATCCTGCCCATCTCAGACTTCTTACTCCACAGGGAAATCCTTGCCCATCAAGGGCAGATGTTACAGGAGGGGAAAAGGAAGCAGACTAACATTTACAGCTTGTTTAACATTACACATAACTTTTCTCTTTAGTTCTGAAAAACAACTCTCTAAAGTAGGTTTCACTGATCCCTGTTTTATAGATGAGGAAAAATGTGCTCAGAGAAATTAACTCATCGAAGGTCTCAGTGCTAGAAGTGGCAGAAATGGGATTCCATCCTAGTCCTAACTGTAAAACATTATGCACTTTCCTATGTCATTTTAGAGGCAGTCAGAGTTTAAGTTCTAACAGTAGCATTTCAAGAAAACCATCATGTGAGAAAGGACTTTTTGGGAAGGTGAAGAAATGAAGTGTTTGGATATTTCCAATTCTCCTAAAAATGCTATCATGTAAGTATAATGCAATTACCAGTGGTGTGCTGGTAAAGTATCTCTTTGGAGGAAAACAAAACAAAAAAAACCTCACAAGCCCTGATTTGCAGCATTTGCCAATTTCTGTGGTGTAAATATTCCTGCTGTGGCCCATTTCAAACTTCCAGTGGTTTAATAATGGGTTTGTGAAATACCTGAATATTTAATAAATAATCAGCTCTAAAGAGCTGCGATAAGTCTGCTCCAGCACTCCGCTGTGGTAATTTCATACCAACTATGTGTTAACTTATCATTTGGGTACTGTTCTTGGGCACAAGATTGATATAAAGCTTCCCAGCCCACGGAGGGCCAGTGTGTTGGAAAATGTAATGTGCCACCCAAATTTCCCTTCAATTAAGGCCTTGTTAACCTGCGGCTAGGATGGCTGTCGGTCCCTCAGGGACCCACATCCAAAGATAGAACAGCTTGGGATTTTAGAGGCCTGGCTGTCTTACTGAAACTGAGGATGACTCTGAAGGCTCATTCTATCTCCAGAGCTTCCCACGGAGTCAGCCAAATTGCTGGGCCTGCATCACAGCTTAACTTCTCCCTCCGCCCATCCACGTTTCCTTCCTCTTCTACTCATAGGTGTGCATCACAAGGGCACGTAATAAACATCCTGCTTGTTAAACTCCACCTCAGGGTCCACTGCTTCTCTGGGGACCCATTATACAATAGAGAGAAAAGTGAAGATCACCTGAATTTGTAGGACATTATTGCTTCACACACCCCAGCCTGGGATAGAACTTGGTAAGCAGTGCCCACTAGTCTTCTAATTATAAATGGATCTGGGAGGAGCAGCTGGAGACCCCTAAGTCAAGACAAGCTTAAATGGCACAGGAGACAACGCAGTCAAACGGACAGCTTCCTTAGGTTCCGACCCCTCCTGTGCCCAGTTGTGTAATATGTGGATCCTACCTCAGGCTGTCTAAGCTGCTAATGAGGGGCTCTCAACGACCTTGGCAGAGAATGGGGAAATGCACTTGGATGGAACCTTACAGAACTATTTGCTGGAGGCCAGAAATGATAAATGTGCACTCCTTCCACAGTATAATATTTTGGAAGGAACAAAGCAAAGGGAAAAAAATTAAAAGATCCATTTTGTTTTATCTACTTATGTCTAATGCGAAGTCACTCTTTTTCCCTCCTGCTCCCTTTCTGTGTTCTGTCCTGTGCTCGGCCTTCTTTTCTCTCTCTCTCTCTCTCTGTCTCTCCCTGCCTTGCATCTCTCTCTGCCTCCCTCCATCCCTACCCAATTGTTTGGAAATGAAACTTCTAGCAGTTCAGCCCTTTGAGTAGTAAACGACCATCACAGAGCCCATGTACTTCACCTTAAGAAGAAATCTGTGACAGGAATTTGAGTATAAAATAGCCAGCAATTAAGACAGGGCAGAGAAGCAGTGAGAAGTAGCTACAGACAGGCCGAGAATGACAGATGCCCGGTTACATCAGTTATTCACTTATCAAGATTCACAGAGCATCCACCATGCACCAGGCACCGTGGAATACAATGTGACCTCAAAACAGATCTAGTCCCTGCCCGCCTGGAATCTCCAGTCTAGTAAAGCGATAGACATTAATCAAAACATCGTAGACATAAATATTAACTGGAAATGACAAGTGGAGCTATGAAGACTGTAGACTTATGAGGCAAGAAAACAACAACAACAACAACAACACCCTGGCTACTGGAGTATAGCAGTGTGGGGTCATTGGGATGGTGACAAGTGTTCCCACAAGCTAATGAGCCCTTAAGAACATCCCTATGTGAGGCCAAGACCCTATGCACATATTGGTGCTGTGAGACTCAGAATATAGTATTTTAAGATTTCAGAAAAGAGTGGAATTTTTAAAAAATGTTATTAAAAATAATTAAGATAAAAATTAAATTTGAATAAAATATTATATTGGGGTCTATGGTGAGGTGTCCATATCCTAGGAAGTGGACAAGATGAATTTGGATGTGCAAAGAAAATACTGGGTCTTTTATAATATTTCACTTTCTCTCATCCTTTTAAAAATTCTAGTTTGACATCTGCATTATAATATATACATAATATGTTGATACAGTAGTACTTATATCTAACTTGTAAATAAATAGTTATATATTAGTTATATATGCTCGAGGGCATTTTACTGACAGAGTGCATAATCAAAAGCTTGGAAATCAGTGTTCGCACTGTGCATTCAGAAGGCGAGCCTGCAAAAGTGGGCCTGGGGCTCTCACGGCACCCCTGCCCCTTGCGGCAGAGTGTTCCTGTGTTTCTGAGTTTTCACTCCCCATTCCATGTTGACCTCTCTCTTTTTCTCCATCCTTCTCTACCACAACAAATATTTTTCTAAGACTTTGTGTATAAGTCTAAAGATAAAACAATCTGGGACTATTAATGAATAAGATGGCAAAGAGCTGGCAAGAGAAAAAATGACTTCCAGAAAGCAGCAGGCAGCTAATGTTATTTAGTTTTGTCTTCTCAGAGAAATTCTCTTCTTCCAGATTTCTACGTGGCTCACTCCCCACTTCACGTGGGTCTCAGCTCCAGTTTCACCTCCTCGGTGAGGCCTTCTCTACAGGGCACATCGTAATACCCTTGGCTCTCTGTCTTCTAATTTCACTAACTTTTCTTCCTAACATTTGTCTCCACTTGACATTAGAGTACAAATGCCTGTGTTGAACTATCTTTTGTCTCTCTCTCCCCAAGACCCTAAGTTCCATGAAGATAATGACTTTGTTTTGCTCAGTGCCATAGTCATGGCATCCAAAACAAGTGCCTGGCATATAGGGAGCGCTCAATAAATAAATATTTTTTGAATGATTAAATGAATGAAGAAAATATGTGTTGTTCAGTGATTAAATTAAAACCTAATGGAATATTTAGAGTCTTCAGATATATTTCTGAGGTCATCTCACAGGCCAATTTTCTGTGAAAGTAAAAGTAGAAGAAAACAGCTAAAACAAATTTTTAGTTTCTTTTTTAACAAGTGATCTCTTAACTAAGGTTTAGGATAAAAGCAGCTAAGTCTTCTCAAACAGCCTCGTCCTATTTACTGCCAAGCTTGAGATTCTCTGAGACCATCTCACATGGTAAGAGCCAAGACTTACGCTAGAGAAACACAAATTATGAAGCCCTGATCTCTGCAGAAGGGAAGAATAATTAGCAGCATCCTACAAATGCTTCTCCAAACCCCAAATGCTGATATATCATCATGATGCTTTGTTTCTATCAGTGTGTCCAGGAAAGTTTTAAAGGAGATTTCTTTCCAGCATTTTCTTTATCCTCCCCAAGAATGTCCCAGTGTTAATTGTACATATTTATCTTGTGGTCCAGTGACTCTCTCTGGTCAAGCTATTCCTGCTACTGGGAGAGCGCTGCCTCTAGATTCTGCAGCTAGAATAATCAAGTGAAAGAAAAGACCGGAAAGTGCAGAATAGTTTACAAATAAATATATGAGAATTAAAACTCTGAACCAGAAAAAGTCAAAATCACCATTAGGAAAAGTTGGACAGTGAGACAAAAATGAAGAGACTTTGTTTATTTCATGCTGCATAACCAAAATTACTTTAAAAAGTCGCATGATTAGCTGTTTCTATAAGGGCTTCCTCAAAATAGTTCCAAAGTATACAGGATTATCAACACAATTGACATGAGCTCTGATGCCTTATTTGCAGCTTGGCAATTCTCTTTATTGAAACAATAGACAGGAAAAATTGCTCAGCAGTGTAACTTACTTCAAAATAACTTCCTTTACCAAGTGATAGTGTCACTTGTCACACAGGAAGTGAAGACTTGGCAAAATTTTCACTGGGTAGTTTCCTTTGACTTTTTACATTACAGTCAACTGACTTATGAGTGACAGGAAGTATAAATTTAACTGTGTTGACAACTTTTTGAAATTTACTGGGTCTGGGACCTTTCCAACCAAATTGACCCTCTGACCCTTCCAATTCAATATTGTAAACACATAATGTACTAAATCAATGATGTATAAATTAATGATGAAATAGATTGATTCATTCATTTATCAGTTTTGAACCATGCTTGTGATTTTTCTCTTGCAAACCAACTCCTTCTAACTTCTAACTTCCCTGTTTCGGCCCTACCACCCTTCTGTGAACGAGACCGCAGTAGCAAAGCAAGCTGTTTTCCTTCTTCCTTCTCCTGCCCATCTGAGCCAAGCCCTGTGTTGCCTTCCTTCCTTGTTTTTCTTCCATCTGCCCTTTGATTAACATCCAAGTTCAGGATTCATCTGTCTCTTTGCTTTCACTCTCCGCACTGTGCATGACGACCCGACCACACCTTTGCTTTCGTCAACATTACACTCTTCTGCTGACTACAAACAGAGTGGACGTTACTCAACCTGGCACTTAAAGGCTTCCGCAATCAAGATCTGCCTTCATTTCCAGCCCTATGTTTTACTGGTCCTCCATATTTCAACAATATTTGGAAATGTTTTTCTTTCCTGGAATACTCTTCATCCCTTTTCCCACTTCTATATTACGTTTTTCCCCCTGCCTGGAATCGTCTCCACCTCCACACACCACACATGCCACTACCACCGGAGTCGATCGACTGCCCTCTTTGAAATCCTTCCTATAACCTCGGACAAGAGACAATACTGTCCTCCTGTAAGTGCCTGTTGTTTTTGTACTACTCCTTTGATACCCACCTTTAGTGTTACCTGTTCATTTATTCACATGCTATTTATTCTCTGATTTACTAGTAAACTCCTTATGATCATATCTTATGTCAGTATTGAAATTGATGGTACTTAGTTTACTTGTGTTGAAGGAATAAATGAGTGAAAGCAGGAGAAATAAAGTTCTTTTATCATCTGCTTTTCAAAAACAAGTTTTAAACTTCCTATTGACGTGAAATTCAGAAACGCTTATAAATACTTTGATATTCCTAAATATTACGTAACAAATTAACATTTGTAAAGCCATTGTATAACAGAATATAGGCCTCAAAGGATTAGAACTAGTTAAGGATGTCTTGGATCTACAGAATAATTTGACAAACGGTACCGGAAACATAGACTGGATAGATACAGAGTGACATGGTCTAGTTTTATCCCCTCAGAAGGTTGTTTTGAGTTCATCATCTGCTCATAATGTACAGAAGAGTACTGTTTTCACCAATCTGTAAGTGAAAATATTTTTTACTTTTCTATGCTTTTACCTGTGTTGAGCATGAGAAACACAAGTCTGGCATATGACATTTCCTGAAAATTTTGTGTGTTTACACATGGCATAAAATCACAGTACATTGCTGCTTATATAAATGCCAACAGGTCTTATATCTTCCAGTTTTATACCTTTTTATTGGAAGGAACGCATATAGCCATCAAGCCTGTTCTGTTTCCAAGCACGTCAATGTCTAAACATCCCAGAAATACACGTGCTGTTATAAAATCTTCCAAGAGGCAATTACGCAGCATAGGAATTCATTCCAGCCTCTCCTAATCCTGAAGTCAGTAATGTTATTCAAGCCTCTAAACTACATTCTTCTAACTAAGAGTAAAACTCATTTTCAAATCCTGTAACATTTAGAAATTAAGGCCAAATACTCCCTTTATGTACCATGAAGGAAAAGTACCCAATGGGGCCCCACTGATGGCTTCTGTGACTCTGCTGAGCTGACCTCTTCTGGAACTCTGACCGTCCTGCACTCTTTCCAACATCAGCCATCTTCTGCCAGTCCAACTGCGAAATTCCCTAAGTCTCAGCCCCAGGCACTCTGCCCTTCTCTGTCAGTGGAACTTCTCAGAGAGCCTGTCCTGTAGTGTGGGGTACAAGAAACCACTCAGGACTCAGGGTCACATGCTATAAGTCTCAGTTCCCTCTCTGCTCTTACCAGTGGTAGGTCCCTGGACCTACTATGTAATTTATCTGGACATTAATTTACCTATATATGTACAACTAAGATTGGAGAATAACTTGGGTGTCTTCACGCATTAAGCATCCAGGACACTAGAATTCTACCAATTCCAAGATGGTAATTTTCAAATACTGCATATTTCTCTAGCTGTAAGTGAATGAACGAATGAATAGTTGAATGAGTCTGAGAGCTTGGCAGAGCACCAACTATTTATTTAGCAGCTATTAGGCATAGGGTACCATGAAAGGCTTTGGGGATGAATGCATCAGCAAGAGGCATGGTCCCTGCCTTTCTGAAGTTTGTAGTCTAGCAGACAGTAAACAATGTTAGCATGATAATAAACAAAAAGCAAGAAAATACAAATATACTTTCAGATGGTGCTAAGTACTGTGAAATTAGAGAGACAGAGGAGAGAGCAAGGGGATATAGAGTGAGAAAATTGCAGGGCCAAGCCTCTCTACAGAGGCACTTTTTTCTTTCTTTTTTTCTTTTCTTTTTTTTTTTTTAGTGAAAGCAAGATTTATTCAGAAACTATTGAAGTCTACTCCACAGACAGAGCAGAAGTTAGTTCTCCCTGTAGAAGGGAACCAAAGAGGCAGTATTTCAAGCCAAGATTTGAATGGGATACGAGGGAACCTGATATTCGAAGTGCAGAAGTAAACCATTTTAGGTAAAAACAATGACTTGTGCGGAGGTCCTAAAGCAAGAACGTTCTCAGCGTGTTGAAGGAAGAAAATGAAAGGGGCTGGTAGATCTCCAGCAGTGTTGGGGAGGGAAAGAAGCATAAAATTAGCATCTCTCTCCTCATCATTTTCACCTGAACTCAAAGTGGGGCTTAAATCCCAAACTTGTCTGCCCACTAGAATCCCCTTGGTGAGTGTCTAAAAATTCTAATGCTCAAGCTATTCCCTAAACTAGTCAAATCATAAACTTCAAGGGTGGAACAGAGGCATCAAAATATTTTGAAGCTTCCAAATGATTTCAAAGTGAAGACAGTTTGGGACCCACCAACTTAAATTAATTTTAGTGCTTAAGTTTTTTTTTTTGTTCATCTATAAAATGATAAGATTCAACTTAATGAGGTTAGGTATTTTTCTTCCTCTAAATTAGGTGATCTCTATATGCAGATCCAGGGTCATTTCCACCCATCCCCTTCCTCAAATCTTCTTTGCCTTCTTTACTTTTATCCTGGGACTCCTCCATATTCTTCTATCCAGGCTTGAATTCCTAGAATCTCAGACTCTTCTCTTCACATTGCTTCTAAAAATCAAGAAGATTCTGTTCGTCCAAAGCATCTAGGCCCTCCAAGAAGCCCTATTCCCTTCTTATCTGATAACCACACTCTTTAGTCTCACCTTCCAACCTACCCTGACATAATGACCTTTCTGAGCTCAATTTGTACTGCCTATCCAAACCACATCCACCCTTCAAAGACCTTCTCAAGTGCCACCTCCTCCAAGAAGCCTCCTAAACAAGCTCAAGTGTCTGTGACAACAAATCTGTAAAGTTTTTTTATAGTCCTCATAATCCATATGATACAATTTAGAACTGAATTATATACAGGTATATATTATACATTGGTCTTATCTCCCCAAATGAATGTTAAATAAGTGAATAAAACACACATTTTACTAATTCCTGGCATATAGCAATCATTCAAACATTATCTAGTAGTAGCAAAGGTAGCGTCATTGTCAGAGGTGGTAGAAGTGGCAATATCAGGGCAGCGCTAGTGCAGAGGCAATAGTGCTCATGGTAGTGCAGTGGCAGTGATAATGATGCAATGCAAAGGCCCCACTTTAGCCAGGCACTTTATATACATCATCTCACTTAAACATTAAAACAATCCTACAAAATAGGTTTTAATCTCCCCACTTCACAAATAAAAAGTTGAGGATTGGGAACATTTCAGGAACTTACAAAGGGTGGATGGCAAATCTGTCTGATCCTGAATTTTCTTTAACCATTACTATATATTAACCTCCTTATAGGTCTTCCAATGGATGCAACATTCTTTGGAATCCTTTTGCATCTACCATACACACAGATTTATTGATTAATTGATTGATATGAATAGTTGCATGCAATGGAGAATTTCCGGTAAGGAAGCCAGGCAATGGGTTGTTCAGTTTTGCAGACCAAGTAGGGCCCCCCAGCATTGACACATAAGCAAGAATTGTGCATTAAGACATACTCTGTCCATTTATAAACAGGATCCTTTCCCCCGAAAGTCATCTGACATAGTAAGTGCACCAGTAGCTGCCCTTTCTTCACCAGCAATGAGGACAGGACTTACTCTGGGTGCTAAATCACCTGTTGCCAACCCTGGATGCTTGAAACAGCAAATGCTGATTGTGACTTAATGGGTCACTTGATTTAGAAGGTTATCCAGAAAATTCTTGAGCCATTCAAGGTCAATTGAACATTTTATGTGCAGAACTCTTAATCTACCCACTGAAAAAAACAAGAGGGCCCAGCAACTTTTACATTTTCTCTGTCTCTTGCCTTAGTTTTTCAAAAGCTAACATTTGACTTTGGCTGCTGATAAAGGAATAAATATATCAATAATTCAATAATAAAGTTTCTGATCAGGCATCTATTGGCAAGCCTGTTAAAGAATATAATTGCTATGGCAACAAGTATAATTATTAGTATCTTTGGGAAGGTCAACCTGTTTGAAGAAATAGTACAATGCAGAAATGCAGATAAAAATGGCTAGGAGAGTGAAGAGAAAATTCTTAATTTATGTCTAGGTACTAACCAAAGCTAAAAGTGAAAAACTTTTTTTAATTAAAATTCTTTGTTGCTAAAAAGGTGATTTTTTTAAATTTGTTTATTTTAGAATAGATAATTTTCTGTT
This sequence comes from Avahi laniger, assembly GCA_963575035.1. Taxonomy (NCBI): domain Eukaryota; kingdom Metazoa; phylum Chordata; class Mammalia; order Primates; family Indriidae; genus Avahi; species Avahi laniger. The sequence continues at coordinate 131,935 of CAUYSK010067243.1, read as the reverse complement.
ATCATGTGAACAAAAAGAAACATGGACGAGATTATCCAAAACAGCTGAAGATCTAGAAGTTGCTCCTATTTATTTCAGAAATATATTATTTGTTTTTTGTGTGTTTCAGTTCCCTTTTCTAACTAAGTGTGATTTGGGCTAATATTATAATTAGTTTGACTTTCCTTAGCCCTCACCGAGTACTATGAGGAAATTAATCTAGAAATGTGCTAGTGGAAGCACATGTGAAAAAAATTACTATAAATTACTCATCTTGAATTAGGAAAAACAGCAGACCAAGTACTTCCCCTACTATTCCAAACCTCTCAAAATGGAAAAAAAATATATATTTTAACCTGAAAACTAAGTCCATATGGGATAAAAGTGTTAAAATAGACTTCCATAATGTCAGGAAATTCTCAGCGCTGACCTAAAAAGATCTGAAATAAGTCATGTGAGATCCTGTTTCTTAGCACACATTTGTATTGTTAAACAAGAATTCACTTATTCCAAAGACTGATCCAAGATTAACAAGGTACCACAAAAGGTAACTTTACCTGATTTCCTGAGAGCAAAAGGAAATTTTACTTCCAGAAATTGAAGCAATTCACAATTTATTATTACGTGCAATAATAAAACCATTTTAAAAAGATGAATCATTTCACAATTTTTTTTTCTACCTAAGATTCCCTAACTAAACTGATGGAGTCAAGATCTATTAAGATTGACTGCATGTCAGTGTATTTACAAACGGTCAAGTGGCCAGTGTTTTGTGTTGGCAGCCAAAAGCCAGTCTTCTTAGAACAAGGTTTGCAACTGAAAATTTTTTCATTCCCTCCATTTCCCTTTGCCTTAAGGGAGATTTGAACTGAGTAGCCAGCAGGCAATATATACAATGGCACTTAATACACATGTGTGAAAACTTGAAACAAGTATTAGGAAAGGCAAAGCTGCAAATTTTTGTTATTTTATTTTTACTGAATATAACTGTGGCTTGCAAAACAATTATATCAAAAACTTTTCTTTCCCAACTTCTAAGAAAATTGAGCTTATAATAAGAGTATATTCAAGGTATTGACCCCTTAGTCAACTAAATGGCCCTAATAGTGTCGTGTTGAAAAGAACATATATTTGTGAATGCATTATATATAAAAGGCTCACATATGATACAATTCTTTACACTGGAAGAAATACATATGACCAGATAGGATCCTTACCTTTTCAAGTATAGCATTGCCTTGGTGAGGACCAATGTTGTGCTGGCTTATTTCTCTCTTGTATTTATACTCATAAACTTGGTCAGTGATATTAACCAGCAGAGTTGATGGACTGAAGGTCAGTTTGCCACAATCATAGACAGTTCCACTTTCAATATCAGTTGGCGCTGTAGCATATCGTAAAATTAATCCCATTATGAGACCTAAAATAAAGAATAAATAATTGTATTGGAGGAAGGCAATCTAAAATGTTACTTACTGAACGCTTTAAATATATGATTTGGGAACTTTAGAAGTAGCAGGGGAAAGGGCTGGGTCATTGCCTGGTTTAGAAAATTGTTCACTCTTCCATAGATACCAGTCCAAAAGAATGTATTATTAAAATACTTGTAGTGGGCACTATTGCTTCAATACTCGGCATATATTACTATTTTTTCCTTCCTAATGGACTCGCAAATTTTGGAGAGAAGAGATATCCATTTCTTCTATCCACCAAAGTACTTCAAGAAAAGCTTTGCTCTGTGATAGACACTGAGTAATCTAATAAATCAGGAGACAAAATTCCTCTAGGAATGTTTCTGGTCCACAGATCAGCACAAATCTAAGTTAGCCCCTTCAGACAAAAAGGAAGCGATTATATTTCATGATTAGAGGGAGAGGTGTTCTTGTTCTCTCCTTCAAGACATGACCAATGCAATACATTCCTCCCGTTTTTTGCTGGCAAGTGTCTTGTGACCATGAGGGGATCCAGTCCAAAGACATAGTCAATATACTGAGAATGGTAGCACCAGATACAGACAGAACCTGGGTCCTGAGTGACTTCACTGAGCTACTGGATCAACCAGCCTACCCTGGAACTACCCTAATTCTAGACTTCTCATTATATGATATAATACAGTCTCTAATTTTTCAAAAATTTTGAATCAAATTTCTGCTTACCTACACCCAAATGTATTCTAAGAATTCAGCATTCCTTTCCATGAAGGGATGGACCCTAAGGGACAATCCTTGACTTTCAGGTTTATCAACTCTGTTAGGATACTCATGGTAATCTGATAACTACTCTTTTAACATGGATTTATTAACAAACATCAAAGGAACTTTAAAGGCCTAAACACCTTCCATTTAAAATTAGGATTAATGCATATATTTTGGAATAAATAATCCACAGTTCATTCTTTAAAACATCAAATTTTGAAAGTTTTAACTCTCTTTTATGAAGCCAGTCATCTAATAACCTTTTATTTCTTTAATAAAACATATGTTGGGTACATATTTTGTGCTAGATATTTATAGATTTAAAGTAAAAATATAGTCCCAGTCTTACAGGAGCTTGTCTGTGTAAATGAAGATTCATAAGCAAACAATTATAATACAACATGACACATGGCCGTGAGAGCTGGGAAGCGCTCTGCGTTACATGGATATTGAGAGGAGACACTCCAAAGCCCTTTGAATAATGCAAAGCTTGAGATAAATCTTAAAAGGTAGCATAAGATCTGTCCAAATGAGCTGAATCAGGGAATGAGCTGGGATCCAGGCTGCGTATTTGGGTGGCAGCATGTGATATGAGGATCTGTGCTCTCCCCTTGTGCAGAATTGTTGGTGGGAAGTGACTGCTCAGCCAGGGACTATGTTTCCTGGCCGTCCTGCATCTGGTCAGTTCTCACCAATGGAATATAAGCAGAGTGGTGTGTGTCACTTCTGGGTCACAGCATTGAAGAAGTAGGGGAGATTTTGTACTTCTCGTTTCCCATCTATCAGCTGGATGGGGAGGAATCAAAGGCCCTAACTGCAGACAGAGTCACAGGGCTGAAAGAGCCTGGGTCCGTGAGATACTAGGTGGAGGAAAGCCACCCACCAACCAGGAATACCTGCACTGGGCTGTTATGTGAGTGAAAAATGAACTTCTGTTCTTTAAAAATCACTGAATGTTGGTGTTACTGTGTTAGCAATCACTAATGATAACTTAATTAATACGATGTATAAATACAGAGAGATTTAAGAAATTTGGTGCATTCAGGGAGTCACTGGTGGTGTAAGAAGAGAATAAATGAAGAGAAAGAGAGAAAATTCTAGATTGTAGACCATAGGCAGGGACCAGGTCATAAAGAGGCTTCTCTGTCATACTAAGAAGTTTTTATTTTTAACTCAATGGTTATATAGAACTATTGAAAGATTTTAGGCAGGAGAGTAAAGCAATGGAATTTTCATATAAGGACTATCACTTTATTGGCAACAATATAGAGAACCAATTAGAGTAAGAGAGGAGAATGAAAATATATTTCTTTCAAGAGTATCTTATCTTACTTATTTCTCCTTCAGTGTTTGGCCCACCCCTTCATAGCAGTTAGAAATATTGTATCCTAACCTTTGTAGAAAGAGAAGATAAGTGATGGATATGTAACCTTCACTGAGTGCTTGATCCACCACGGAACAGTGGGCAACCGTACATGTACTTTCGAATGACTGCAGTAAAAGCAGTCAGGAAAAAGAAGGGAAGATATATCGTCCACACTCCAGTGGTTTAGGTTGCTTGCATAAGAACATCACTTTTTCAACGCTCTTTGCCTAGAAAGGCTTCATTTCCTAAAAGTTATTTAGCAAGTGCCATGAACGATACTGCTCTTTCTACTGGAGTAGAATGCAGAGAAGGGAAGCACGACATACTATCTTCAGGGGCTGGAATAGAAAGAACCCATGTTAATGTCAGCTAAAGTTCCCAGTGGGTGAGCCACTTATTTTTGAAAAATGTTTTCAATGAAATAACAGGAAATAAACATGAAGTGTCCATTGATACTTCCCAAGCAAGGAAAGCAAGTCTTTGTCATAATAGCGAGGGCCTAGTACCTAGTATGGTTAAATTTATACAAGTCCTCCAAACCCAAATGGCCCTGCCTGGCTCTCCGCACCAGCTCTGGTCCCAGTCTTCGAGAAGTACACTGAAGTAAACGGAGGAAGCTGCTTCAGCCAGAGGTGACCAGATGTAACAGCCATGAAATCATTCCTCTTAGATAGATCTCCCACTGTGAGGAGTGCGGTTGGCCAACGGTCTCAGCTTCTAGGCTCTGGAATTCATCACCCCATTCACACTGAGGCCACGCTTCCCACGAGTCTCTCCCAGCCAGTGACTGGGCACAGCAGGGATACCGAGGCAGAGAGATGGGGACTCCTCTACAGGGCAACCATGACTCAAGGATACACCAACAGCCTTGCCAAACCTTCCTTAGAACTGAACCACAGCCTAAAGATTTCCTGCCCAGCCTTCCTTCCTTCCCTCTCTCCACAGCATCAAGCTGTGACAGTTGTCCCAGTATCCTCAAGTTCACTCCCAATTTTCTCTCAAAGGAGTTTCCCCCAATAAATCTTTTGTATAACTAATCTCTTTCTAGCATCTGCTTCTTGGAGGATACAAATTAACACACTAGCCAAAAGGCTCTGGCCCTACTTTTCCCTAAACCCCAAGCGTTGAGAGGAATCAACATCTTGGCAGATTATAAGGACTGGTGGAAAAACCTCAGCTTCCCAGTGCACCTGGTTAACAAACCCACGCACGCATTCATGCACCTCTGCTGCAGCAGCAGCAGCTGGAACTTCCCTATCTGTCAGAAGCCAGATACTTACCCACAGAGCCTCATAAAGCTTTTTATAGCCAACTGTCTACTCAGTGTTTTAGCCATATGCTGACACAAATGTGGAGTGTTGAATTAACGCACACCAGCACAATATTGTATGTGACTAGGAGACAGATAAAGTAGCATTGCTAGTAGGAAGAAAATGCTAATGGGAGGGCATTGTTTCTACACCCACACCAAGGTACGGGATAAAGAAAGGGTAAATCACTTGTGCACAGAAGGAGGAAAGAGAAGACTAGCTGCCGTGGCTTATGAACCCAAAAGCATCACTTTTGTCAATAAACCATGAAGCCAACATCCTACTTGCTGGGGGAAAAAGGAGCCAATCTGCCCCAACAAAATGATACCCACCCAGCACATGTGCACACAACCTTGGCCCCAGGCTGTGGTCCCCCCACACAAGACACTTCTCTAAGATCTGTCCCCTTTGCCAGCTGGTGGCATCAACTTCTCTAGGCAAAAATTCTAGGGCAGGCACCTCTGCTTCTTGAAGTCTGGGCACCTACGGTGACAGCAGTGTGGACCTGCTCTCTAGTGAACCCTGACTGCAGCGACATACGAACCCCCCATGGGGCTTGGACAATGGACTTCCTCCCTAAAACACTCACTATCCTACAAAGTCCCTCTCAAGTCCCACCTGTGGGAACCCTGGGCTCTGACGGAGTCTGTGCTCTTCGAGCTCCCTCATGCTCGTGTTCTTACAGCATTTATAGTAATAGTTTGAACCACACACTTTAGGGACAAGTTTTATAAAGACTCATATTGTTCAGTGCTGCTTTGCAGACCTTGGTTTTAACTCCCCAAGTAGACAATGCCACTATTTAGGGCAGAGACTATTTAGGGCAGAGACTCTGTGCTATTTTTCATCTCCCTTCCTCTAGAAAAGCCAAACATTTACGCAGAATTGTAGTTCAACCTTCTCTAAGTTCACAAGCTCCCCTGAAGTTAAAAAGAAAAGGATCCTCTGAGTTTATACAGTCGGTTGCCAACATTTTTAAGTGTCACATGTAAGGAACACCACACCAAAGGCTGTGATGTCCCTGTCCTTGCAGAGCTCTCAGTGTAACTCTCACACAGCACATCCTGACGTGCAGTTGACAGGATGATGTTTGTGGGAGAAGGAAGAAGTGGGGGAAGGAAGGAGGAAACAGCCTCAGGAGCACTCAAACTAGGGGACATTTAGAGATATGAGCCTTGCCTTTCTAGACTGGTTCTCACCTCATTATCCACATTGAAAATAAGAGAAAACTCCATTCCCTCACTCTCTCACTCTGCGTTCACACCACAGACATGCGGGGCATTTCTCTGGGACTTGTGGGAGTTATAAAAAAACGAGTAAAACATGGTCTTGCTCCTAAAAGATTGAAATATCTTAACCTATTAGCTCTTTTCCTTCTGCCCAATTCTGTGATCCTAATTTCCAGCAAGAACAAGGTACATTAAGTGTTTCCTAAGCCTCCTTCTTATATTATCTGCATTTCACGACCACTTCCCCTTGCATCCTTGCACCCTGTCCACAGTCACTCTACGTGATGCTGAAGCATTTTCCCAAAGTGGCTTTTCTTAGAGGAATAGGGATGGGAACTTACTTTAAAAAACCTTTAATGAAACAGATCATAGAATGGTTTTTAAAACACAAATGTGTTAAAACCTCTTTGGCTGTCTGAACACCAGGCTTGTGTTCAGACACCGTCACACACAGTGCCCACTGCGCGGCACAACTGCACCAAAACCCTTCAGATTCGACGTCTACAGGAGTGGTGTTTCCTTGGAGTTGCACAATCCAGCAGACCAACTATACACATGTATCTAATTGGTCTGTTACAAAGTTATATATTTAAAGCTACGTATTACAAGAATTTAGGAACCTAAAATAAATGTAGTTAAGGCATGAAGATTGTAGAAGAACTAATTTTTTGTGCCTTTTTCACTCTCAATGCATTGAGTGGCTACCAAGAATAATCTAGGGTGGCTACCAATCTAGATTAATGAGGCATTCCCCTTCTTTAAAATAAGAAATTAAATTAAATCCTTAAATTATGTGATATTATTAATATTATTTTAAGTTATATTATTTAAGTTAAATTAAATCCTTAAACTATGTAGTATTATATTTCAACCTGATAAATGTAACACTACTGATTGCCAACCCACTATCCATCTCCCCTTTTAACCAACAAAGCCCTGATTTGTTCAGCTACCCAGCCCTCCCGACATAGTCATGTGTTCGGGGCAGTTGACCTCACTCTTTGCTGCGGGGATGTTTCCATTCCCCTTGCTGATAATTGGTTCCGGAATGGTTACGTGACCCTATTCCTGTCACTAAGTGAAAGGAAACCTGCTAGGTGGCTGCTGAGAAAACGTTGACATCCAAAGGCAGGAGAGATGAACTTGTTTCTTTCTTAGGATGCTACTAGACCTGTTTGGGACACCAGGAACTGCGATACCCACCTCACTGCCAGCCTAATATTGAAGTCAGCACTGAGAACAGCAGAGCAGTGGAAAAGAAAGCACCTGTGTCCTTGATGACAATAATAGGCTGCTGAATCAACCAGCTCTGAAGACTACTCTTCATTGAACTTCCAGGTTAGAAATAATAAACATCCTTATTGCTTAAGTATGGGTTAAGTCAGGATTTTTTGTATCTTGCAGCCGAATGCATCTTGTTATTCATCTTATATATTAACATATATAAAAGCCCTTCTTTTTTCTTTTTACAAATGAAGGTACAAAGTCCTGAGGAACCCTAAAGGAAAGACCAATTAACTCCACCCTCACGAAGTGTTAGGGAAAACTTCACAGAGGAGGTTCTTAAGGATGTGTGAGTTTGCCAGGTAGAGAAGAGGGAACGCCTTTCCACAGAGAAGTACACAGAAATCAACGAGCATGGCACTGAGTAGGCACATCAAGCCACTTGGGCCGGGTGTCTCGGGCAGCTCAGGGAAAGGGCCTCAGTGTGGCAGAGGGGTGGAGAGGGGTCAGGAGGGAGAGAGGGTTGGCAAGAGTGTCCTGAGGAAGAGCTGAGTGAACTTCTTGTTGGGAGGCAGATTTGCTGTTTGGGAGCAGAGGAAATAGCACCTGGGGATAATTATTATATCTGAAGGGAGAAGAGAGAATTGGGGTACAGGGAGGACATAGAAAGGAAGTTAACATCAGCTTTAGTTTACAATTACGTGAGGAACAATTTAGAGCACTCGAGCAGAGGTATTTCAAGATAAAAGAAATAGAGCTCAAGAAGGGTGTTCTTTACCATTATTAGGACTTTTTAGTGTGGGAAACTCTGTAAGGCAGGAAATCTGTGCTGTTATTTCATTCAGATTCAAAAATTATGAAATAAGGATTCAAATGTGGAGGAAAAAAAGGAAATGGTATGACACATAATCTAAGGAAGCCAAAACAATGAGAAACATTTAACTGTCTGTAAGATAGCATTCACAAATATGACTTCAACTGCATCTACAAAATTTTGAACTTTTTATTTGATGTTTATCCATCTTCCTCCTGTCTTTGGGAGGAAGTCTTTGCTAGAACCCTGATTTAGAGAGATGATATGAGTTTGAATTTTAAATGTATAAATGCATTTCCTTTTTAGCAGTTTAGGTTTACCCCGAGATTACTCAGGGATAGAACTGAAAGTAAAAATATACACTGCCTTCAGGTTTTTTAGGGCTTTTGTTCTTACTCTGTCCTCCCACCAACCTTTTAAATTCAGAAGACTAAAGGAAAGTGTGAATGTTTCTAAAAGAGACACAATTTATTGTTTTGTGCTGGCTCACTATCAACTTGCTGTGGTGAAGAGAAGTGTTCCAGAATGATTTCAGAACAGGTCTGGGGCATCTGCTAATAAGAATACCTCATTTTATTCCAAGGTGTAAAGTGGTCCATGAAGTTGTTTTACCTTGGAATGCCTCATTCAAAGTTTCTGTCTTCTCACGGGATAGCCATGTGAGAAGTGCGAGAAAGTCCCAACCATCAGATTCTCCACCACGGTGGTGAAACTGCCCTTACAAATTAACAAAAAGGGGTGCAAGGAGAGAACTGCGGTAAGGACCTAGGTAAAAATAATGATAACAATTAGCCACTATCCCCCTGTTTACTTCTCTATAATTGCCACTTTGGAGACACACAGCTGGTGATCATAAAGATTCTTAGCTTTCTCCATAGATAATATCACCTTTTTGAAACCTAGGGGTAGTTTCTAAGATATCTTGCAGGTTCCGCATTCCAGTGGAATGGCTGGCCCACCCAGGCCAGTGGCCCATACTGAGGAACTGACTCAACTGGTCTTGTGACCCCCACCCCAGAACCCGGTCAGCAAAGAGGACAATTTCTACAGTCCTATGGTTCCACCCCAAAACCAACCAATTAGTGGATTCAATTGTCTATGCCAAACTGTCTTTAAAAACCCTGTCTCCCATGTTCTTGCGGAGGCTGATTTGAGAAATTTCTCCCATCTCCCTGCTTAGTGCTATGTGGAATAAACTCTTTCTCTGCCATAAACCCTGCTATGTCAGCATATTGGCTTCCTCTTGGGAGCGGGCAAATGAACCTGGCTGGGCAGCAACAGTGGGGTGTCTAATGTTTACCACCTATCCTTGGTGCACACTGAACATGACACAACACACACATCTCATGCACTCATATCTCACACACATATGTACACACATGCACACATACAATATACACATACATACATACACGCACATACAAACACATAACACACATGCAGATACAAACATATACACATACATATGCACACAACTCATACACTTCACAGGACTCTAGGATTGCTAGCACAGTATTATAGATATCTGTTTTTTAGAAACTATCTTAGCCACCAGCTTATACACACCCTTCCTTGCAATCATCTTAGGAAGTTCACAGAAGAAATATAGAAATAGAGCTATCTAACGAGAGACATATTGACTAAACAAATGGTTTCTTACTTTGTAATGTTTATACTAAACAGTCTATCTTTTTCCCTCAAACAAGAGGTGGAGACATTGCAAAGTGTTGAAGACAGTGAAAGAGGAACTCTCTATTAAAGGGAAATGGTCCAACCCTCCTCTTCAGCATAGGGAGGTAATGGAATGAGAAAGAAAAAGATAGCAGAAAACAGAGGAGATGAAACTTGGAAATGCATTTGCAATTTTATTTGCCTAGCAAAGTAGTTCTAAATTTCAGTGCATCAGAACCACCTGGAAGGTTTGTTAAAACACAGACCGCTCGGCCCCACCCCTAGTAGATTGGCAGTTGTCGAGGTCCTCATATTTGCATTTCTAACAAGTTCTCAGGTGAGCCCGATGCTGTTGGTTTAGCAACCACACTGTGAGAAACACTGTCCTATAGACAATAGTTCCTACCAATATAAGTGTTGTCACAGTCTTGGAATCCGCTAAAAATCCACACCATCTCAAGCTCATGCACACAGGTTTCAGAATCTGGAGAGCCCAGAAGCATACTTGATAATCCTACCTACCAAAATTTAAATCTCTTTAAGTCTCTTCCAAAATTAAATTCAGTTACACTAACATAGGATGAAAGTCTATTCTGCATTATTCACAGGAATTCATGTCGCTTCTCAAACTATTTACAGCACCTGCCACACCCATTATGACAACCACAGATATTTAAAACCAGAACTTACAACACTGCTTTCCCCAAAGCTGGGGCAGTTGTTTCCAGGTGGCCGCATCACTCTGCCTGGGGTGTCTCAACTCCGCTGCTCCGTACGGACGCACTTTGACAGTACTGCTCCCACTGGGTTTCCCACGTGGGCTTTTTGCTATGGACAGTGTAACATTTTTGAAGTGTCAATGTAGAGGAGAATCTTAACTATCCCTACCCTCAACCATTTTCCACCCCTGACTGCAGGAGAGAGTTACATATCAAAAACGGACTTTGATGGGAGAACAACTGAGGTCAAAATTTGAGAGCACCAGTTTTCAAAATAGTGTTCTTGCCAATTATTCTGTACAGCCTTATTAGCCAAGTTGTAAATGTTCTAAGTTTCTGTTTCCTTATATGCAAACTAAAGATGATCTTGTCTATTTAGCATGGATATTGTGAGTATTAGCAGTTATGAATATAGCTAAGTATCTCAATCTATGTATTTCTTCTGTAAACTTCCTAAGATACCATCATCTGGCACAGAGTAGACATTTATTAAATAACAGCAACTATTGTAGGCCTAAATGTGTGATATAGGCGAAAGAACATGGAGTTTTTAGTTCTGAGTTTGAAGCACAACTCTGTTGGCTACCAATAAGTTACTTTACGTCTCTGAGTGTCAGTTTCTTTGTCTGTAACATAAAAATGATAATACCCTCCCCCCCCCCCCCGTCACACACATACACACAAATGCATCCAGATTTGTGATACCAGGTGGTGGTTACATGAAGGTTTGAGTTCCATCCCTGCCATTAGTAGATGTGAGACCTTCGGCAAGTTACTTAATGTTTTGGTGCCTGAATTTCCCTATCTAAAAATGGTTGTTGTGAGGATTAAATTAATTAATATATGTAAAGTGCTTATAGCATAGTTTATATGGTAAATGTTGTTTGTTACCTATTTTATTATTATATAGCAATTTTTTGACATATAATTTTTAACTGATGTTAGTTCTCCATGTCCCCACTTTGCTAATCATATAGTGCTAAATCAATTTAGACTATATATAATATCTACAAAAATAACTTGAATCATGAATTTATTTTCTTGACATGCCTTTTGAACCCTGAGAGGGGAATCCTTAGCAGTTTTTGGTAAAGGCTGCCTCTGTAGCTCCTGTGGGATTCAGAAGCATAGAGTAATATATAGGTTATTTATTTTTTTATTTATTCATAATGTAGAAATTATTTTATTAAAATCAACTTTTAAAAACCTACAGAGAGCAATATGCCTTTGCTTCTTCTGCTTATTTCACGTTTTCTCTGGAAAATGCCTTACAACATGAAATATCTTGCCCAGATCTCTCAAGTTCTTTAAAATCAAGTTTTTTACAACAAAAGAGAGAACAAGTTTAGTACATTGGGCTCCTAATCCTAATTACCTTTCCTACAGATCCCTTCGAATTAAACCAGAGCCACTCCGGTTTTCATAAAAAATGAATCTGCAAACAGCTGAACATGCAGCCAGCCCTCACTACTCTGGTGGTGTAAATTGTTCTCCTCACCTTTCTGACAAGAATTCAACAGGATTTACTGAGCACTCATTACAAAACTAGAGAAGGAGCAGGAAGAACTAAGAGTGGTAAAATAATACTAACTAAAATCCTGTCTGGGAGAAAGGACTAGGACTATATATCATCATAGGCTGTCAGGTTCTGGGAAGAAAGCTACTGGTTTGAGCTGGAATGGCTGGAAGATGCTTGATGGTTCAAATCAGTCTTGGTCTGAAGTTTGAAAGACATTTGTAGCTGGAAAGGAGCTTAGTGATATTTGTTCATTTCTTTCCCATTTTATAGATGAGAAGACTAAGGCCAGAAGTTGAGTCACTTGCCCCAAATAATGAATCTAGCTACTGAGAAAACAATCATCATGATGAAAAAACTCAAATCCCCAGGAAAGAACAGCAATGCTTTCTCCATAAGCATGCCATTTTTGATTAAATAAAGAACCTCTGAAGGAAGTCCAGGCAGGGGGTGTAGTAGTAGTAAGCATCTCCTATGGGAGGCAGGGCTAGGCCGGAGGAGGGTAAAATTGGATCAGTAGGGTAGAGCCACACCGTGTCCAACAACCCAATTTTTTCCCGAGGAATCTCTCAGGAGTGCTAGAAGGAAATTAATACCTTCAGAAGGTTTTTTAGGAAAGATCATTTTTTAAACCTTGGCAATTCATTATGTAACTATATTCTCTTTAAATCTTAAAAAACCTGCTATTGAGTGAATTAAATTGGCACTATTAAACTGCTAAGTATACTTCTAAAAGATTAGAAAACACTTTAACATGGCATGGTTTAATGAATTCAAATCTAAACTTTGGCTTGAAATTTCCTTTGTGCCCACTGAACAGCGAACAAAATTTCTGCATGTACTCAGAGACTACTCCTTACATGAAATCAATGGTAGAATTCTAAGAGGTTTAAATTGTTCTTTCCCTAAGCTCAGATCCCAACTCTCAAATGCATGACATTACAAATGCTCTATAAAGTATGGACAGCCCCCAGTGATATATAATGGAATTCTTAATGCTTTTGGAGAGCAAGGAGCAAATTTCTTTTATGAGCATTGAACAGGGGATACAAGGTCCTAAGTGAGCAGCGCTAAGTGCACCAGCTGCTGTCAATCAATATTTTGACCATTAATAGTCATTTAAGCTTTCAGTCTAATTTAAATGAATATTGCCATGGCTTATATTTTAAACCAGTTATGGATTCTAATCCCTTGATTTTGAAATAACAAGAGCCTAAGAATGTCATGAGAGATAATTACCCAATTACTCATTACTGTTCCTGGTGAAATAAAAATATCCTTACAATGCTGCCACTGATTTTTAAAAGCATCCCATGATCCTTAATAACAAGAGAAAAGCTATTTTCCGTATAATGAATTACTTGTATTATTTGGAGTATCACATTTATCTCCAATCAACACAGGGAAGCCAAACACTACACATGATTTTTCTTGGTCTCTACAACTCTTCATATTATATTTTAAGATTAACAACTTGGAAATTGTTCTAACAATAACTATAAAAGATCACTTAAACATTCTGCTTGATCACTTTTCCTTTTATTTTACTCTAACAGCTCATTTTCTAAGACCTCGATCCCTAGAATTTTTAAATTGAATTCCCAGGTATACTGATAAAATGTATTATTTATTAAGCCTTCTAAAAGACATTTGATGAATGTCAAAATAATACCAGTAGAAAAGCAGATAATAGACTAGGCTGAGGTATTATAGGAATTTTGGTGCTTAAGAAAAAGATTTACGATCCTTGGTGCAGGGATAACTGACACATTATACAAATAGTTGACCAGAACAAGATTAGTATTCAGTGCAGTAGGGGAACTGTTAGCCAAATTCATTGATAAGTTTTAGATGCAGGCCCACTAAATCTTAGAAGACGTTTTGTTACAAGTGTATGTGTCTGTAGAATGGAAATCATTGAGTTACAGTCTACTCACAAAAGTTCATCTCCTTAAACAAATTTTAAAAGTTTAAGTTTTAAACATAGTTTTGTTTCCTTTCTTTCTCATTGGTTATCCATGTCCCCAGCAGAAACCATGCAAAAACCATGAGTTTAATCCTCTGATGGATACAGGGATTTGTATAATTTTATGCTAAAATTTCATTCTTTTGGACCTCCTAGAAAAGAGAGTTGCACTAATCCTGAAAGCTTAAATAGTATGAGGATGCATCTGGATCCCACAGACAAGTCCTCTCTCCAGGAAGACCACTGAAAGAATTTACTGAGTAAAGAAATGGAGGTTGAATCTCAGCCTAGCAGCTAACTAATTGCATGACCTTCACCTCTCTAAGTCGTCGTCATTTCTCTGTCTGAAAAATGAGGATGTTGGATTTATGATCTTTGAGACTCCTTTCCAATCTATGAATCCCAAGTGCATTTATAGCTGTTGGACAATTAATTCACTTAGCATCTCCTTTCCCCTTATTATTAATATTAAAAAGTGTTTATGAGAGTGTCTCATCTTGTTCTTCTACTGTAGTTTCAAACTATTTTATTACATCACTGACAGAAAGTCCCTAATAGATATTTCAGATATAACATTTAGGCCATCCCTGAAGAAGAAATATGAGGAGTCACTAATGCCACCCATGTGGACGACTTTCAGAGACCATCAGTGAGAGCTCTGGTAGGATCAATATGAGCCTTATGAAGACATGTGGATGAGGGACATGGACTCTGCCATGAATGGGTATTCAGTTCCGGAAATTCCCTTCACTGGTCGGAAATTCATTTTCCTCCTCTGCAAAATAAAGGGGCCAGAGAAGATAACCTCGAAAATTCCCTTAAATTCCAACAATTATGATTCTATGCTAATAAAAAGTAAACAATGATGTAAGTCTTTTCATTGATTTCTATAGCTCCAGATAACTCAAAGATACTCAAAATCTAGTAATGGAATAGTTATACACATATATATTATATATCATAATTTTATAATCCTTTTACATTGTACTGGTTCAGAACTTGCTTTCAATAACTTTCACATAAAGAAACTCATGAAAGGACAAAAATCAAGCAGTACAACTTAATTCTACTCTTATAAACTTTAAGTCTAAACTGCCTTAAGAATAGCAACTTACAGAAATGCTATCTCAACAATACTGGACAATGCACTAATATTTTATAATTTTGACTACAATTTCTGAGTTTTTGAGGATTAAGGTTAATATGGAATTTTTTAAGTTCAAAAGTAAAAGTTACTTTATGAGTTGTGAATATAAAGTATATCTGAATTCTAATAAAAAATGTAATCAAAGGTTTTACAAAACAATATCCTCATCATAGATAAACTGAAATTAGTAAATGAGTCATAGTTCAATTCAATTTAGGACAGTGAAGAAATTTTTACCACTAATAAAGGTTGGTAATCTTTTAAATCTGTGTTGTTTTGCTAAAACATATATAGCTCTTAATATGATGCCAAAAATTACATTTTTGTTAGCTTCTCAGATTATATCCTACGTCCTTGTTGATTATTAGCAAGTCAAGGGAAAGATCCTGGCCCATTGATGACGGAGATGGGCAAATGACTGGCTCCCAAGGGCTTCACAGCTGACAGCATCATGTCCTTTTTGTTGGCTATTTCTCTTCAACCTAATTGTGATTTTTTTCCCCTCAAGTGAGAGCTTGTTGTGTGTTTTAAGACCTTCAATATAAAGAAATTTAACTCTGTGCTCTGAATGGATCAGCACATCAGCCTTCTCAAAAGAATTACACTGCTTAGTCTAAAACTTCTGCCTTATATGTAACTCAAGTATCTCTCACAGTGGAATCCAGTTAAGGCACAGGATTTCTTACATTCTCAAACCATGACTATAAATTGTTAACATAAGGACGTCACATGGTGTTCATGTAAAATGTGCATTGATCTTGTTTCTTGAACTTCAGGCATATAAAAGGGCTTCAGGACTTCCAAAGTGAGAAAAACTCAGATCCAAATGTATATTCTTTGCAATGAATTATAGCAGTGTCTTGCCTGTTTCCACTGTGTTCGAAGTTCCCTCCATTATCAAGCTGTAACAAGAATGATGAAGCAAACTATTTCATCAGTAGCATCAGTTTAAAAACTACTGGTGTCCTGCATTTTACTTTAAAAGATGAGAGTACAAACTGGATAATCTCTGTCATACTTTATTAAACTGTCTGAAAGGGATGACATGGAGTATATAGCACAGAAAGAGCAATATTGCGGGAATTAAACAAATGCTTTTCTGCACCTTGGACTTCAAAAACAAACCAAAAAGAGAGAGAGAGAGAGAGAGCAAATACTACTGCTACTACTAATAATTATAAATTAGAACATGTGAAATCAGGCTAAGAAATAAAAAGTATGGCATAAAGAAACTCCTATTTATTTATAACTATTATAAGAAAATAAAACATTATTCATATAACTGAAAAGGGCCTGCATACAATTATTCCCATAGGAAGGGTGGGGTCTGTTTCTGCAAGTTTTCTTCTTCACATTAGTTGCTGTAAGAGGATTTACTCTATACATTATTAAGTGATGTTATTTCTAGAACTTTATAAAGCTCACGAGTGCTGCCAGTGAAAAAAGGCTGCTGTTCATGACCGCAGAGCCATCACTTCCCCGTATCATCACAAAAACAAGCAGCTTGCCTTTGACTCCCCGCATGACAATGGACCGGCATCTGTCAACAGACTCGCATTATGTGGCGTGAGAACATGACTAGGACATTCGCCCTTGTGAGGAGGCAAATTTCGGCAGCTCCTCTAGCAAGAGATTAGCCTTCATTATGCTGCAGCACCTTTCGTCAGGCTAATGACATTTCAATCAGCACATTTTCCCCAGTTTCGGTACTTTGCCATCTGAGCACAAGTCTCTAATTACGCTCAAGCAACAAGTTTCACATCAATCCCACAATTTATGCACTCACCGTACACCATCGCTCCTCCAGTTTCATGCAAGAAGCGGAATCGATGATTTTTAAATAACCAGATTGTCAAAATGGTAAGGATGAGCAAAAAATTAAAGACAAGCAGCTCCACTGCTCCCTGATGTTGAAACCGATACCCATCCTTTTCTGACATAAACCTTTGCTGTCTCCTCATTCTCCGGTCGTCTTGGGATTCCCTAAATAAAAGCCTGGATAAGGACTATTTTATCAAGGTTTGCCTAAGACAGTCCGGCTGCCTGAGAATTTCAGAATAAACACTGCCACTTAAGTTGCTACTTCACGAGCATTCTGCCCAGGCTTAGTATTCAGATGGCTTCTAGTTACAACTTCCTGTTTCTTTCTTAAAGCAGCCCCGTCTCTTTTCAAACTCCACACTGTGGTTTCATCATCTACTCTTACTGTCTTTAAATGATTCACTCCATGAAAATATCTTTCATATTGGAAAAATCTGCAAGCAATGATTCTAAGATATGGAGCCATGGTCTTACTGTTTCAAACAAATCTTCTTAAGGTCCATAACTGGTGAGTTGTAGATTAAAAACAAACCAAAAAAAATCGCCTTACATCAGCGACATTTTCTAAGGCCAAAAAGTCAGTTCCCAACTAATAGCCTCACCCAATTAAACGTTTTTCCTCTCCAACCAAAGCTTGCCAATGTGATGGGGATTCATAGCTCTGGTTTGAAATAAAACGATTTCACAGGGTTTTTTTTTTTTTTGTAAGTTGAGAAGAAAGAAAGAATTTAATATATGACTCTCTGGCTCTATATAATTGGTAGTCACAGAGCAGCATTTAAACTCTGAATCAATTGTTTTTCTTTTAACAAGAAATAATGAAAGCAAAAGACAAAAACAAAATTCTATCTCCATCTCTACAGCTGTGCTGTTTGGATATGTTGATTCAAAAAATAAAAGAAATTAAACACTTATCTTTGAAGGAAGAGAGGTACAGCCATCCTCAGCAATGCCACACACATGGATTTCTCTCCGTAGAGTTTCTGGTCCAGACATCCAGACCCACAGAAATCTGTGGCAGGTAACAACCTCCTCTGTCCTGTGGCAAAACACTGAAAAATGGTTCTGCCACCAGCAATGAAGGGTCCAGAAACACAGGGCTCTGACCATAAGGGTGATGGTTCTTCAGAACATCCTCTATTTTCTATTTGGCAGGCTGATTCTGCTTGAATTCATATCTTTATGCTTTTTGAAATAGACAGTACACCATGGGCTCTGCTGCTTTTATAGCAAATGTTATGACTTGCTTGGCTTTAAGATTTGATCCTGTATTACAATTAAATATATTGTGGGATTAAGTGAGCTTTTCCATGGTTTCATCGTATTATTGTAATGTAGGAATATCAATCATCTGGTATCCTCATTTCGACAGAATTAGTATTCAACTTTTACAATGTTATTTCATCGAGTAGGTAGAGCACAAATATATCCTGAAAAGATTTTTATCACTAAAAGCTAGAGGTCAAACATGTAATATTATTGGGAGCTAACTCCTCAATAAACAGTTTCACCATCAAAGAAAGTCTATCAGCCACTTAATATAAAACTCTACTGTTTTAGCTTCTTTGCCTTGTGCAATTTTTCAAGTTGCTTTCCTCTCTGAGTTTAACTTAGCAGAAGGTACTTATGTGCACTGTAGATGTTCTTCTAACTCACTACCTTTTCTGGCAGGCATATCTGTGATGACTAATATTCAAACTGTTTTGAAACCTGTCAGCTAATGCTTGCAAGCATTTCATGGAGCTTTGCTAGCAGGTTCTACCTTTATAATTTTGCAACCCCACAGGTTTAGTTTTGACTTGTTAGATTTACAAGATAACACAAATTCAAATCCTGGGAACTTCCTGTCTTTTTTTTTTTTTTTTGGTCATCACTGAATTAGTTTGGTTTCCTTTTGTCACAATTATTCTGTCTGAGTAGAATAAACTTTCTTTAGTTGTCCTATGATATCCAACTTCACTCTCTTATCCAATAAAAAAACTTAACAAGATGGTTAAAGGCCCATGGAATGTTTTGGCTGGCTTATATGTTGTTTTTAAAAGTTTGATGTCAACATAATCAAAGCAGTATATTTCATATTAAAAAAATCATACATATGGCTTCTTGAGGAAAAAGCTTGTACGATCTGGCACACGGGGCCCTCTTCTCCGTGTGGTCACAATCTGTTAGGGCTGAATGGTTGCCTGCTCCGTTTGCAAGCCGCTTGCCACAAGTCCATTCATCCCACTTCACTCATTCGTGGTCCTTGTGTGGCCCCTGGTTTATTTCAGGAATGGGATACATTCCCTGTCCCACTGTTCAGTCTTGATGCTGCTTAACAGTGGGGTGGAAAGCCTCAAAGAAAAGGGGGCTCAGAAAACTTTTCTAATTCTTCCACTCAGAAAAGTAATTCAATTCTTTGTATTTTGTGCTTTCTTCTCAGAATATCTTTTTTATTCTGTTGTCCCAATAAAAGTAAGACAATAATATAAAAACACATAATGGGGCATCTACTATGAACTAGAAAATATGCTAAGGAATTTGATTTAGTGTAATTTAACATGCAGAAAACTCTTCTACAGGTGAGGGATTTCAGGCTGAGAGAGAGTTGGCAACACATTGAAGGCAGTAGGAGTTAAATTACACATGGGGTTTAATGGCTTTCACATGGCATTTCAGGTAAGACTATCAACTCATCCCAGCTTGCCAAGGACTTTTGTGGTTTTAGCACTGACAGTTATGTGTCCCAGGAAACCCCTAAGTCACAGGCAAACCAGGACAGTTGGTTACCGAATAGTCAAGAATTCCCAAATTCCCAAATCCTGTTCTGCTAATAATAACTGTTCTTTATAGGATACCTAAGGGAGATACTCACACACAAGGAAGATATCAATTAAAAAATAAGGCACTGTTTTATTACCTGGTGACCATAATCCTTAGTGTCAGGTTCTCAGATGAAATTAGGACAACATCTAAAACTTCAGCACAAGGCCCAAAAAGGAATTCTTGCTTGTCCCTGAATGCCAATCTTAACACCTGCTGGCCTGTGTTGAAGGTTCTTGCTGCAAGAGGCAACACGCAAGTGAGAGGCAGCAAAGACGAAAAACAGGATGGCCCAGCCTATTGCAGTGGATGTGACCTGTCTCAGCTTGTCCATCCAGCCACAGTGAAAGAAAGAATTGAGGAGTGGATGCTCCCAGGCCAGTGTAACTTTGTGTAGCACGGAAATCCCACCTGCTAGTGAATGGGACCCAATCAGCATTACAGAATACAATCACCTGAGAGCTCCTTGGTCTTGTAAGATGATAGTGGAGATCCTGGGGTCAGAGAGCTGAAAAGGTAAGCTTGCCTTGGGTTGGAAGAGGTACTGGGAGCTCCCGGTCCCTGCTCCCTGAGCCCCTCTCTGTTTTAGTCCTCTTTCAACCATTAGGATTAACAGAAAATGCTTAACACAGCCCAGACCCCGGGTTAGAGGGCCTACTGCCTCAGTCAGGTGGCCTTTCCCTTGATATTTATCCCTCTCTGAGACCAGTGAGGTGGGAGTTACATATTTTGCCCTACCCCCTCCCCTAAGCTTCTGAAATGGGCCAGGACAGAACTCTAATTAGGTTTACTTGAAAGCTGCACAATGCACTAAACCAAAAATTCACCCCCTATCCTATTTCTAAACTTAGCTTCCCCACCCCAAAAAGTCACATATTAGAATAAATTGCCCCTAATTTGAATAATACAAATTTCTCAAATTAGTAAATTCCCATAGAGAAATAAGGGTTTAAAAAGTTCACAGGGAAGTTAAATTTCATGATAAATTGTTAAATCTCAATGAAGTTCACCACCTGATACCTAGATTCTCTTCTTTATCCTCTGCAACATCTGGGTCTCTGGGATCCAGAGCCATGAACACAGGACATGACCCCTAATTCCATGTTCTTTCCATTGCTCTTTATCATGGTAGCAAGGTGAGATAAAGGTCACTGAAAACTAGTAAAATGAGAGGATTTTTATCATTCCATGAAACAACGCAAGTGCAGAAACGTGTGTGGGTGAATGGGGGTCCTTCTCTTCTTCTACACACTGGGCGTGGGCCAGTCATGCTCTGAGGAGGGAAAAATAGAGTACAAACCTCGCTGTTTTTTCCTCAGTGAGCTCTCTTCTCTGTGTAGTTGACCCTTGTTGTCCAGGAGTCCATGAGAAGGTCCCCCACTGAGTGATACCAGGAGGGGAATCTCCTTCCCCCTGCACTAGAAACTATGTGGCTGGTCTTGCCCCAGCAAATACATACTGGGTTTTATTAATATTTAGGCATTTTTTTCACTGAAGAGTCCCAAAGGTGTACAGAGCTGGGTCAAGGCAAATCTGATATTATGCCTGTGATCCAGCCAACGTCATCCCAGTGATGACAGAGGGCTATGGCCTTACAGCAGAAGCCTTGGGAATGAGGAGAGTCCCAGATGGATCCCCCTTCATTCCTAGCTCAGTCCCTTTTCATCCTGTGTCTTGCAATCCCCTCCCTTTTGTCCCCAGCTTCTGTCCACAGCATGTCACCCCTTTTCTTTTGGAGGAGGCACTTCTTTAATAGAAATACTAAGCTTCAATTCATTGGTCCCCTCTGCTGTCTTGCACATCTTGAGGGGCCCAGCATGAGAAAAATGTCACTCATTTGGCATCTTGCTTTGTTCAGTCTCTGTTGCTGTATATAAGGCCTGGGTAATTGCAGTCTGGCCACCGTGGCTGGAACCTGCTCCCAGCCCAGGATGAAGGCTTCAGCCGTGGGAAAAAGTATGCACTCCGAAGCCAAGGGCAAGGAGGAAAAGATGGAGAGATGCCACTCCAAGCTGCAACTTGTTTTAATCTAAAATTCTTAAAATCAAAAACCTGAGAAAATTCATTTCTTTAATATTTAAAATTCATTTTGAGGAAGACGTTGGGTGGGAGGGTGGAGTGTAGTGTGTGTGTTTGTGTGTGTATACACGTTACACGGCCTTCCATTGTATCCACGTGATCAATTCACATTCTTCGTAGGAGATAACTTCTACTCTGTGTCTTACAAACCAGTAACTCTGACCTTATTAGCTAAAAGAGACTTTGCCCTATTACTTGTCTGTGTGGAATTATCAAATTTTTGTATAAACTAACAAAGAAAGGCACCGCACCCCTCAATTCTCTTTAATATCTACATTTTTCCCCAAAGAAAAAAAAAGACACAGGAGGAGAGAAGGCAAAGTGGAAGACAAGGGGAAGTTGAACAAGTTTGGAAATATTTTCTGAAATGAAATATGTAAATTGCAGACAAATTTTGACAGATTTACTTCTTAGTCCCTCTTAAACGAATTCAAAATCTAGCCTTTGAGGCATCCTTTGTTGGAGGGTGTCTCAGTGTGGATTCCCTCAAAGGCAGACCCTGAGACAAGTACTTGGGTGCAGATAGTTTATTTAGAAGATGATCCCAGGAATCACAAATGAGGAAGTCTGCACAAAAGCTAGAAAATACCATTTTTCAGAAATAAAATTTTAATTCTCATTGTAGCCCAATCTATTCCTCATTTCATCCAAATCTGTATAGGGTCTGTGTACTTTGAAACTTTAATAACTTAATTTATAGGTATTCTCAAAACATTCCTTAAGTATCACCTAAGATGAATTTTATTTACATTTAAACAACTAAATTACATAATAAATTCTGCAACAAACAATATGGTTCTCTTCAATAAGAAGGCAAATCATGTCCTATGGCTGGCAAAGTTAAAACCACATGTCACCTCTGGAGAAAAAATTCAGTTTGCTTTGACAGCCATTTTCTGATGGCTGTATCATGTCTGAAGTGTAAGCTTTAAATTAAAAGTTTAAAACTATACTGAGGCTCTTGGAAGGCTTTGTAACATGTATGCACACACAAACACACACTACTGTCCACCCTCCCATCCAAGGTCTTTCTCAAAATGAATTTTAAATCAATAGCAAGTGGTTATATTCATTTTAATCCAGACTATCAGGTTTTAAGAGATGTCATATGAGGATGTGATTTTATTTATGTAAAGATGTCCTGCATTACTATGGGAAAAATCAAACTAAACAAATTCACAAAGAAAGATGGAGCTTACAGTGGCAAGTTTGTGGTTATATCATATACAGATTCAAGAATATTTCTTTGTTGACTACGCTAACTATGGGATACAAAAATAATGACAATTATATTATTTGGTCAGAAGAGCCAAGTATCTAAATAACCCATATTCATTGCTAAACTCTAGGTGTGGAAAAGAATTGTTTCCCAGAATACAGTCAGGACCTATGAATCTCAATTAGAGTGGTAACAGAGAACATTGTGTTATAACAGCTGTTGGAAAGGCTATTCCAGGTTCCCAGATTCCTCAACAAAATCACTAAAAAGATGGTTAATTATGAATATTTGCTTATCCTTTGCATGCTTGCTAAAAGGGTAATTTAAATAGCTTTTCTTCAGTACATTTGGGCTTCAAAGCTGAGGAACAATAAACAAACTATAGTTTTTAAATGTTTAATAAATTTTTTTAAACAAAAATGTACTCCTAATTATACTTTGAACTTACTTATACCATATCTTTTAAGACACTATACTCTTGAGAACCACTGAATTTGGAAAAAGCAGAACCAATTGACTGTCAGCAATTTAAGATTCAAACAGTTTTGGATTCTACCAAAATCTGCTCCTAAAACTAGATTTATCCCCTTGCAAAAAACTGAATTGTTCTGTTAGAGATTCAGCAGCCAATACCTCATGTCTTTTCCCTTCTATCATCTTAACCAAAGGAGAATATACACAAAACAAATCCCTGAACTAGATAACAAGGTATAACCGAAATACACGGCTTTTGGTGAGCTATGTTTGAGAATGTGGCTTAGACAAGAAGCTTCCTACCTCTCACCTCAAATCTCCAGGAAGGCCGATGACAGCACACTCTGAGACACACCTGTGCAGTGAAACCTGACCTGCAAAGTAAAATCCACACCCAAGTCCTCAGCCTGTGTCAAGAAGGGAGGTCTCCTGCAGAGACACCAGCAGGAAAGAGAAAGACTGTTAGGGTTCCGCCCTCCCCTCTACCTTCTGGGCTCACTTTGGCGGTCAAAGAAGGAGAGAAAAGGGTCAACTTTCTCTGCTCCTGAGCCCAGGAAACTCACTTCTAGTAAGGTGTGGCCCAACCAATGTGATGACTGGATTGCCTGCTGACCATTCCTATTCCAAAGGATCATGAGTAGGGCAGAAGCTCCCTCATGGCACTTGCCAGAGGTCAGAACTGTAGGTAGAGGTTTCCTCCCCTGTGGACCCCTGTGGAAATGCAGGGATAGGCACAGAGGGCTCCCTATCAACTTTCCCCAGGTATTTGTTATTTAAACCTGTCAGGCTTAACTGCCAAGCCGGTGGTCAGCCTTGGGCAGGGCTGACCTACTCCAGAGAGGAAACCTGCATTGGGTCTGAGCAAGCCAGCTTTCGCATTCATGAGGATGTTTCTTTTGTATCCTTCTGGGACCAGTGTTTTGAGTGGTCTACCTGTTGCCTCTAAAGGCTTTGAGGAAGGTGGGAACTCATTAAATTTGCCTTAACACCATCCCAAACCAAAGGATGAAAATTTACTCCTATTCAATTATTTTCCTTAAGTCGCATTGATCAAAAGTTGTGTTGAGCTGTTGTGCAGCCAGCCCAGCAAAAAGTACACCATTGTTATGCCAGCATAAAAATATTCAAAAAATACATCATAAATATGATATTCAAATATCAAAATTTGAATAGCAATTATTTGATTATTAAGTTATGACAAAAATCACTAAGATTCTATACCAAACTCTCCTTACTTAGGTAAACTAAATTTAAACTTTTCTGTCTCTGCTTTCCAATTTTGTTGGTTTGGTCTCATTCTGCCAGATTTCCACCAGCAGCTACAATCTTTTGGGCCATTTTTGAAGCACTAGAATGACTGTGGCCTTTTTCAGCAACTACGAAGTTAAATTAACCCAACCACAAATTACTCATGCATTCTACTGTGCCAAAGAACAGGAAAGACAGGCAAACAAATCCTATGCCTCTAGAGCAGTTATCCCAAGCATAATGATCTCTCCCCTATTTTGTAAATAGTACAATTTAGATCCACACTAGGGAAAGGCAGGCATGTGAAGAAAATGCAAAGTTACAGATAAAATATGTTTGGTTTCAGGCTGACCAACATAGACATCAACTGGACATGTGGTCCAGAGCTCATTACCAGAGAATTTAAACCCACAAGGGAGAGATTGCCCATTCTTGGTAATATCGAGCTTCCTATGCCAATGGAGACATCACTTGTATACACTGTCTTGCCATTAGAGTGGCATTTGAGATACTTTCTTCTTCTAAAACTTTGAAATGTGTTGGGTTGACACCTCCAGTCCTCCAGTTTTGTCTAAGGCTTTATCTAAGGCTTCTGTGTTCATCTTGTATGTTAAAAACCTCTTCACGGCTGGGCGCGGTGGCTCACGCCTGTAATCCTAGCACTCTGGGAGGCCGAGGCGGGTGGATTGTTTGAGCTCAGGAGTTCGAGACCAGCCTGAGCAAGGGCGAGACCCCGTCTCTACTAAAAATAGAAAGAAATTAGCAGGACAACTAAAAATATATATAGAAAAAATTAGCTGGGCGTGGTGGCACATGCCTGTAGTCCCAGCTACTCGAGAGGCTGAGGCAGGAAGATCACTTGAGCCCAGGAATTTGAGGTTGCTGTGAGCTAGGCTGACGCCACAGCACTCACTCTAGCCTGGGCAAAAGAGTAAGACTCTGTCTCAAAAAAAAAAAAACAACAAAAAAACTTCACTATTTATTACTGAAATGATATGACATCTGGACTTTCAACATACTCCACCATAAAATCATGTGAAGTAATAGTTAAAACAAAAACGATGCCAATTTTATATGATTGTTGGGGCTGCATGATATGGACATATTGTAATATTTTCTTAACTTTTGTGTGTGGTTTAAAATTTCCACAATAAAAACTTTTGAGAGCATGTATTTTTATTTCTCTCTTGATCGTCGCATTTGGGGATCCAGTTCCTCCCTGAGTTTGATCACTGCCTCATGACGTAGCCTCTGTTCCCTCCTTAAGCACATTCGCAATCTGCATTCTCTGTAATTCCACCCTATTTCCCTTTTTTATTTCTCCAGCTGGAATAGAAACCTTAGTGGGGTTTAGCCTGCACTGCAGCAGATTTAGTCCGGGAATTCCTTTAATCTCGGAGCCCTGTCTCACGGATGAAGTTCTCTCTTATCACCCTGGTGGCCTCATTTGGAGAATTACCCTCAGCAAAGACCTAATTAAAGCCACTGTGGATATTTCTGAGTGAGGATCATTATGCTCTTTTTCATGTGCTTTCCCCCCAAATTTTGCCTTTCCTTGGCTTTTGAGGTTTTAGTCTTTGCAAACCTTTTCCTCCCATCACTGGCCACAGAACAATTTCCTCAGCTGCGTGTTTTCCTGCAGCAGTGGGACATGCCCTGTGTGCTATTTCCTTTGGATCCTCCATGAGTTCTGCAGGATCAGCAGAGCTGTGCTTCTTTTTTTTTATTATTTCCTACTAGGTAACACTAATTGCTGGCTCAGGGTTCCTGCCCTCTTTTTCCTTTAAGACCAGAGAGTCATTCTGGAGTCTTCTGCATGAAATCAATGAGTTCTGGGGTCAGCCAGATGCGTTCATTGCTCAAACACATCCAGTTACCTTCATCGGTTGAATAGTTCTGTCCAGAAGGTACCTTCCAGGAGCCCAACAGTTAACCTGGCCTAGAGTGGATCTCTTTGAACCTACGTTCCCTTTTACTGTGCTTCATCTTCCCTAAACCTTTGCACAGAGTCCTAACCCTGTTTGTTTCCTGGGAATCTTCCCCCAAACAATGGCCAGATGAGCTTTGCCATCTGAAATGACTGGGTCACCTTCAAACTCATCTGACAATGTTTAATGTATTCTCTGCTAATCATCCCAGTCCTTCTATCATAAATGTCATCCAATATTTTGGAGACCACCCTATGCAACTCTTCCATGAAATTGTTATTGCAACTTTGAGGACACCTCTCAAAATGCTGGAAAACAAATGATACAGTTTCTTCAACAAATAAATAGAAAAAAAGAAGGAGGTAAAGGCTGTTATTAAATGGAAAGAAACTTACAGGACATGTCAACCAAATGCAGTGTGAAGGCTTGATCCTGAATCAAACTCTCTCTCTCTGTGTAAACATACACACACATACATGGTGTTTATGAAACAGTGATGAAACTAGCAAACTAGCTAGAAATTCTATAATATGAAGGAGATGCTACAATTTTTATTATTTTTAGATGTAAAATGATATTGTGGTTAAATTTCATTTTTAAATTCTTATTTCTTTGAGATGATGCAGATGAAATCATATGATGTTTAGAATTAACTGTAAAACAATCTAGCAGGTGCTGGGAGCTGAGGGAGGAGTGCGGAGGTACAGATGAAACAAGAACGGCCATGTGTTGGTAATTCCCGGAGCTGAGAGATGGGCACGTGGAGGTTCATTATATTATTCTTTCTTCTTTTTGTCTTCTTGGAAATTTCCATAAATTTTTTTTTAAAAAAAATAAGAAGAATAAAAGAAAGCACAAGCTCCTTTTTCTGTAACTTCCTCCAGCTGGGCTCTCACTGGGGAAATTAACCCAGTTAAGCTCTCACACTGACTGGGTCCTTATTTGGTCTTTTTGAGCCCTTAGCCCTACCCCTCCTCTCTTTTTCCTAGTCCCATATTTATGTAAGAATTCAACCTTTCTCCACTCCTATCTTACCTCTCAATGTTTATACTTATTTTTCTTTCCCTTGCTGATCTGATCGCAAGATCAAACCTCTTTACAAAGAATTTTCTTTGCCCAAAGTATCACTAAACAAACCCAATTCCTAATGACAGAATGCTCTCAATGGAAACCCTAAAATAGTTCCTCTTAGTCTTTGGTTTGTAATGAGAGCGGTTTGACTTGGTTTGGTTTTTGCCTCTACTTCAGTTTTAAAATGTGGCATATCCCCTCCCTATAGGAGAAAATCTGTGTTCATCTTGGTCTATTCCACTACGCTTCTGTAGTTGAAGCTTCTGTTGAAGTCTCTAAAATCAACATCCACGAGCAGACTTTATGTTATACCCAGTTCAGAGCCAATTTAAGATCTGGCAGTAGACGTAGGGTATTTCCAAAACCTGGACAGGATCTTCCTAAGCGCAAGAAACTATTTGGATCTTGATATTGCTTACAGCAAAATAAAAGAAGTCTAAATTTGGAGTAAGTAACCTGCAGCTGCTACTGCAGCCTGACACTGACAACGTGGAGGCCAAAATGAACATATTAGTGTCCTATGCCCCATGGGAAACTCCATTGCTTTTGTAGACTTGGCTGAGAAACACTGTATGGGAAAAAAAGACACTATGAAAGCAATAATCATTCTTTCCACAAACATCTAAAAAGGTCTTACATAGTGAAGACCACCTGTGAGGTGGTACTTAACTTGAACTCTGCTTCTGACCATCCTTGGGCCCAAAGTACCAGCTGTGGCCATGTTACAGCCACTGTGAGTTGTCCCAGCCCAAGCTGGCCTACATTGAGATCCTCAGTCTCCCTGGATTTCCCTTTGCTGCCCAAGTGCCCATCTTACTTGTTCCCCAGACTATATTTCAGATGTCTGGCAAGTCTAAAATTCTCTCCTGCTTCCCCTCCAGCATGTTGACTTATGAAATAAGCACTCAAAAAAACAGATACCAGGTATTTTAGTGGCTTAGCAGAGCTTCTTCAATGAATGGAGAATGCAGCTTAGACTCAAAGTTTTCTTAGATCCAGAATCTGCACATTCGCATTGGGGGTGTATCCACGCCTGCATGGAAGACTCTGAGTCCACTTACAAGCCTGCATCGTATAATGTCTTCAGCAGAGATTTCTGCTTCTAAAAGAACTCTGCCCAGGTGTGCTCACTGCATGAAGATAAAAGTGGAGACAAGCCTGTTTGAAGCTGAGAGCTCAGGGAGTCAAAGGAAGAGAAAAAGGGGGTACCCTCTTCTGTTATGAGCACAGTCCTCTAGTGCACAACATGGCCCAAGAGCAGCATGCTCTGTTCAAAGGAGATGGAGAGAAAAGCGCAGGCTTCCTTGCCAGGACTATTCTAAGACAACGGAAGTGTTACTGAATGTGTCCTTTTCTCTGGGCCAAGTTGGGATCATGTGAAGAAGAGGAGAGATTTTCCACTGTAACTCTTATGTTTGAGGTTTTAAAATTGAAGAATCTACATTGTGAAGGCCATAACTTTAAGCAAGTCATCTGTTAATAATCAGAGAAGGTGACAAATTTCAGAAGCTTTCCCTTCAAAATATCACAGAACTCTTTGATTTTACTATTGATATAGTAATATAATTGGTCATTTTGTCTCCTAATGATTTTAATACATTTTTTCCAAACTTTAAACTTTTTATCCTTGGAAATACAATCTTGTACTTAACTATCTCTGCAGTAACAGTATTTGCACAGAGTAGAAACGTTCCATCATTTGTCGAATGCTGTCCTTCTCAAAGTGAAGGCCTTGGACCAGCTGCATCAGCATCACCTGGAAACTTGTTAGAAATGCAGATTGTTCACCCCAGGACCTCTGCATCAGAAACTGGTGGGATAGAGCCTAGAAATCTGTTTTTAACCAGCTCTCTAGGTGATTCTGACACTCACTAAAGTTTGAGGACTGATGGTTTGAGAGACAGCTTGATAGATGTCTGAATCAATAGAGCAACAAATGACTCACGTCATAAAGTCAATGGAATCAATACACAAATAAAAAAGTACTAAAGGCTGGTTTGAAAATAATGTTAAAAGTTAAACTTAGGTACATTAAAATTTTACAGAATTTATTTGAGCTGATTCATCTATTGGGCAGCACCAAACCAAAAGTTGTTTGGGCTCCACTGAAGGGGTTGGGGTAGAAAACTTTTACAAGGTGTTCATGGAAGGGAGACAAAGAAAATATTTGATTGGTTAATGTGTAAAGTCTTTAGTTAGAGGTTATTTTATGCTTTCTGATTGGTTAAGCACCTAATGAGATGTTAGTTGGTTGTTTCTAATTGGTTAAGCTTAAGTTTCATTTTTATAGTCACATTAAGTTGATTTCTGTTTGCTTATGTAGAAACCTAAGGCACTGGAATTGTCTCAGCCTAATAGCCTCTCAACTAATTTTCTCAACATTAATAAAATAACTGATGTAGGCTGATCATGGTGGCTCATGTCTGTAATCTTAGCACTTTGAAAGGCCAAGGTGGGAGGATTGCTTGAGTCTAAGAGTTTGAGACCAGCCTGGGCAACATAGCAAGACCCCATCTCTACAAAAAATAAAAAATTAGCTAGGCATGGTAGCATGCACCTGTAGTCCCAGCTACTTGGGAGGCTGAGACAGAAGGATCCCTTGAACTCAGGAATTCAAGGTTGCAGTGAGCTATGATTGCACCACTGTACTCTAGCCCAGGCAACAGAGTGAGACTTTGTCTCAAAAAAATAAAAATAAAAATAACTAGTGCATAATGTCACATGTAAATAACTACTACACATGTCAAAGCCTCAAGTTGACAATTGATTAATTCAGTGATGGATAAATCAGATGCCAACGTGCTCTTCTTTAGGAAACAGTTGTGTATAGCTAGTGTCATATTTTTTGCTGTTTTCTTTTCTTTTCTTTTTTTTCTGTGCAAAGACAGTAAACATCCTGCTCATTCTCACAGGCATTGTGTCACTTCCCTTCTCAAGAGCTCAGCGTCAGCCTCCTCTGCAGTATCCCGCAGGATCAGCCTCTCCTCCCCTCCTTCATCATTTATGTGATTCCTCCCCCCCTTCATATACTCTGCCTCCTCAAAGGGCAACATTGTTTTGAAATAATATTGATTGTGCTTTTGCAGACGTTGTCTCTAAAAGCTTTGATACAATAGACACAAAAATGATTATTATCCAGACATCTGGAATAACAAATAGCATTTTCTTTTTTCTCTATCCCTTCTTTTCTCCTACCTCTTCTACTTCAATAAGTTCCTCCCAGATATACTTTTCCCTTCCTTCATTCCTGTTTCCAGTTCTAGCTCACAGTCCAGTCCCAGGGTAAAGTCTTTTTGATAGCATGCTTGCCCCATTCTCATCTTTCTTGTCTTCTTTCCCTGCATTTTGTCTCATTTTCCTCATCCTTTTGTTTTCTCTTTTCCTTCTCCTTGATTTTCCCTCAGTCTTTCAGTATACCCCATCAGATCCCTCTTTTTTCCTCTGTTGCTCTGTCTTCACCCTTCCTTTGTCTTATTTCCCCTTTCAGCTCAGTTTTAATTGAGAGGCTGAGTGGATCCCCAGATGAGTCACTTGGAAGGAAGACAGGGGACACCAGAAGTGGTCTTTGGACTCTAAAGACACTTGGCACCCTGGCGATGAAGGGCCCAATCCTTTGCTGGTTACTCTTGACAATAACAGTATTTAGAATCCAGGATTGGCCTAACATTTATGTTCTGTGCATATTTTTTTTAGAAGTTCACCCAGTTTGATTCTTCCAGTTTCAAGCTGTTGCTCATTTTCCTTCTATCTCTTCCCTGCACCGCCCATGGGAATATCTGCTATATGCAATAGGCAAGATTGTGACCCCTTTTACAATGGTAACCCTCACCCTCATGTTGTTATCAGCATAACACTAGTGCAGAAGAGGTAGTTAACAAATTAAACACACATGTACAACATCCCCAGGTGACAAAAATTTAAATGTCTCACACAAATCTGATTCTCCCACTATTAATGTGCATTAACTCATAGACCGTGGCAAGAAATCCAGAGGGCATGTCAGAGTTCTACTATTCCTACTTTCTGGAAAGTGCATTTCTGGGCAGCTATCTGCTCTTTGTGACAAATAATTCCTCAATAATTTTTGATCATTTTCCACCCCTCTACAGTAGATTTCTGTTCAGGAACACCCTTATTTCTTGCCAAGCGCCACCTCCTTCATTCCTCAAATTTAGCTGTTCCCCTTTAATGTCCAGTCACCTCTGCGGCCTTAATGACAGACCAGACCTAAGTGTGCTCTTTGTCACCTTTCGAGGATCTGCCCCTAGCATTTTACAAAATATGCTTGAGATAGGCCCTACCAGGTGCTTGCTAAAAAGTCAAAAGACCGATATAACAATAATTTAAATCCAAACAGAAGCTGGAGCAGTACTATCCTAGAAGTCAAACCACCTTCACCACCACTCCAACCAGGCTAAACATTTATTCAGGCGACAACTTCTATGGTATTTGTCTTTCGTGACCATTATTCGTGTCCATGGTATATGGCTTTTTCAGATAATAATAATAACTATGCCAGTCTGCCCAGCCATCCAATGAGGTAGATACTATCATTATACCATTTACCATATGAGGAAATTAAATGTGGAGAGAAAGTATTCATTACTTGGTCAAGAGCTCATGGCTAGGAAGCAGTAGAGCTGGCATACAAGATCCTTATAACAGCCTTCTCTAGACTTGAAAATAAAGTTAGTAATAATATAGATTTAATTAAAGCCTTTTGTATTTCTGTTTGAGCTCTGTTTTTCTTTTGTCTTTTTCCCCTCTTTGATCTCATATTATGTAAATCTTATTAACTTAGTATTCAGATAAAAGATTTCAAAATGCATAAATTTGTTCTTAAAAATAACATTGTTAATTAAAGGCCAAATCTCTATTTCATCAAGCAAAACATGATAAATTGACAGAACATTTTCTTGGGTTGAAGGTGGAGGAAGGTTCTGAGCACCACACTTTTGAATGAAGTTTTGATCATGAATAACTCTTTGCTTCTTTTTTCAAGGGTAGTCATGAATCTACTTCCTATTTAGGCAGTTAGATATTTCTCTTTATTTTTGCCTCTATGTTTTTCAACATGTGCTACCAATAGAGCTGCCCTTTTACTGCTTATCACCAGGTACATTGGGAAAATAACAAATTAATCTGACATCATTTCTTCTGTGCCAGGATGGGATAAGACTCTTGGTGTACAAGCAGACGTAAGTTCATTACTGATAGAAGATATTCTTTCCTTCTCCTCTTCTACTCTTGCATATAAAGATATTCTGTTCACAAGTATAAGGAATCCTATATGGTTAGCTGGACTTTATTTTGAATATATTTGTAAGGTAAAATATTTTTAAAGTCTCAGAGCTTTCTCAGGCTGTGTCATGCCCTGCATATCAAACTCACATGAGAAAGCCAATTATACGCTGGACTGTTAGATTCTTTGATTTTTAGTTCCGAGTCTGCCACAGGCATATGGCATCTCTGAGAACGTCTTTGAAAAACCTTGTTTCCATTTCTTCCCTTGTAAAATGAGATTTTACAATCTTCTAGGGAAATTCTGAGGATTAAATATCAAATGATGGCAAGCACTTTGAAAAGACTAAATGGGGCTATTAATAATTTAAGAAAGAAGCAAAGCCTTCATCTGAGTTGTTGAAAGGAATATGCGGCACATTTATTTCAATCATTTATCATTTCACTGAAACTTCCTCTACCTTGAGCTATGCAGAAAAACATCTGATTCCTTTTAAAATAGGACTTTAAAATCGTTCTCTTTTTATAGTTTCCAAGTATAATTCTTTCACACCAGCATCTTGTTGGGTTCCTACAAAAACTGTAGGAGGTATAAATAATATATTTTGTAGGAATGAGGCTGCAAGAAATAGAATACTCTGCAAATACTTGCTTAAACAAACAGGGCTTTATTATTCTCACTGAAGGAAAAGCTCAGGGGAAAAGATCCAGGGCAGATGCGGAGGCTTGATGGTGCTGTTAAAGATCCAGGCTCCTTCTGTCTTTTCCCTCTCCTTCCCTTCGTGAATTGTCTTGTCATCTCATGTTCACAAAATGGCTGCTACAACTCCAGACACCATATTTATTTTCAGGATTGGAGGAATAAAAGGAGGAAATCTCCACTAACCACATCTGTTCTTTTGTAAGGAAAACAAAAGCTTTTCCAGAAGCTATCTTGAGCAGAGTTGCTCTAGAACTGGATCATAGCACCACTGCTGAGGCAAGAGAGGTGATGGCAGTGAGTGCATAACCTTCTAGGCTCTGTGGAGGGAAGTGGAAAAGGAAAAGGGGGTTGAGAACATCTTTGGGGAAGCCCAATGCTAGTGTTGATGAGAAATGAGGGGCATTAAAAAGTCAATTTTTCAAGGTGGCACAGCAGAGATTAAAACATATCTGATTCTCTCTGATCAAGTGGAAATATCAAACAATACTTGGCAAGTCAACTGATATTTTTAGGGATGACCATGCTGAAGGCTACTCTGGGGGTGGGGTCTCACCACAGGACCTGATTGCTCCCCCATAACAGCACTGGAGCAGAACCATGGCTTTCCCCCTTGGAGACATGATAAACCTTGTTTGCTGGTGTCTTTAAGGAAACATCTTTTATCAGCATTCCAACACCTCAGCCTCCTCCTTCCTTTTCTTCTTCTATTCCATTATGAACAGAAGCTCAGCAATTTCATACTGAATAAGTTGAAAAAAAATGAGTCATTTGACAAAAGACTGCCATGAGGAAAACAACTTTTGTGACTCCTTGTTTGAATCAGTCAGGATTTGGCTGGAAAAAAAAGTGCTGAAAGGATGCAATGCAGGGATCTGGGTGCTTATGTAATTATTGGAGGGGCTGGAGGAATGGGGTCCAGAAATGATTGCCAGCCAACATCATAGAACGGGCCTGCCAAAGGAGCTGCCACCTCTAACCACTTTAGACACACGGGACTTTAGGAGTTGAATTTTGGATTGGCTGACTTCAAACACACTGCCAATGCCGTGATCCAGGGATCAGAGAACTGCAGCCACTGCC
Source organism: Avahi laniger (assembly GCA_963575035.1). Classification (NCBI taxonomy): domain Eukaryota; kingdom Metazoa; phylum Chordata; class Mammalia; order Primates; family Indriidae; genus Avahi; species Avahi laniger. The sequence continues at coordinate 97,133 of CAUYSK010067243.1, read as the reverse complement.
TTCCCACGGCAGCTGTCTCTCAACACACACAGAACTAGTGAGCAGACACTGGACTTCAGCAAAGTCCTCACAACCATGTTTTCCAGTAGAAACAGCCAAAGCAGCCAGAAGATGGCTCTGTCTCACATCCACTTTCAGTACTCTGTTTAAATGCACCTATCTGATTGGAGAACCTAATTTGTATCCAGAGCACCAGCTACATGGGAGTTTGGGAAAGGTAGGTTTTAGTTCACCAGCCTTTGCAGGGTTCTAGGCACCCTTGGAGGAGGTTGCAACTGCTGCTGAGTGCCAATCTACCATATCCATAACATTTCTGCCCCTCTCAGTTATGAACAAAGACAGGAACCAAAGGGTTAGCACCAGAAAGGAGTTTACCATTAGCATATAACTTTTGGCCTGGAATTACAACATCTGAATTTGCCTTCTAGGGACAAAGGCTTAATTTAAGACAAATCCCATAGGATATCAGATTTGGTGTCTGGTATATAAAAATAAGTCATTATCCACTGAGGACTTATTTTATGCCAGGCACTATTATTAGTGCTTTACATGTAATTTATTAGAGCTCACAAAAACTACGACAGGAATGGTTATTAAAGCCAATGTTCAGATGAGGAAATTGAAACATAGAGGGATTTCTTGTTCAACATCATAAAGACACCAGCGGTGGAGCCACATGTAACAGAGCAGTCTGGCTGCAGAGTCCAGGTTCCTAGCGCCTGTAGTGCATTGCCGCTCCACAAAATTACTTAAAATATAAAGCCACATCGGAAGGATTCGTCCTTTACAATCTCTCTTTCGATTTACTATTAATGTCCTACCAGCTCCCTAATCAATGGATCTTAATGACTTTTATGGGAATAATCTAAGATGATACTGTTATAAAAACTTCTGTTCAACTAATCCCATTTGCCACTGATTGCTATCATAAAATTAAGGCAGTATTTGTTTTGAGATTCTTTTTGAGATTTAAATTCACACCAGAAGCAATGTATTATTTTTGTAAGAGTTCCTTCAAAGTCAGAAGCAAGGACTACTCATTTTAGACTTTCTTTTTCATAGAAAATAGCCCCAATTCTCAGGAGGAGCCCCCAGGGGCCAAAGGAGAGGGATGGAGAGAAACTGGTGGAAAGAGAGAGAATCCTGAAAGTGACCATCTGCAGATTTTAGCTGTGCCTGAGACCCAGCTGTATCCCTGCCTTTACTTTATTTCATGAAGGTACCCCAGGGATCTTCTCAAAAACTTCCAAAATTTTTTCTCTGTTCTAGTTATTTATCACTATGTAACAATAAAAAATCCCGAAACTTAGTGGGATACACATATATACAATGTATCGTTTATTTTTCTTATAAATCTGCAGTTTGGACAGACCTGCGAGGGGATAGGACATCTCTGCTCCAGTAACTCCCAAGTCTAGAAGTTGATGCTGACTGTCCACTGAGACCTCAGCTGGGGCTGGCGAAGGAACACCTGCATCCTTCTGTGGGGCTGCTTGGCTTCCTCACAACATGGTAGCTGAGTTCCAAGGGCAAGCATCCCCAGAGAGGAACAGAGTTGGGGGTAGCTTATTGCCTCCTATGACTTACCCTTGAAATTCAAATAGTCATTTCCACATGGTCCCACGCTCACTCAGATTCAAGGGACATGTCAGTGTCACCTCGTAAGAAGAGCACGTGTGATGTGGCATGTTGATATAGCTGTCTTTGGAAAATTTGCTCAGCCACACCCTCTTTACAGTGATACATACTATGTTTCCTAAAAATAAAAATGTTTACTCCTTACAACAAGAGTGTTTTTAAGTTTCTAAATATATAATACATTTGTGTCACTCAAAATTCAAACATAAATAAGCATGCGTGTGTGTGTGTGTGTGTGTGTGTGTGTGTGTGTGAGTATGTGTAGATAGAAATATACACTTCCTCCCTGTCCCCCAGCCCTCCAGTTCCCCTCTGTGGGGACAACATCTGCTATCAGTTTCCTGTATGTCCTTCCAGAAGTATTTTTTCTTCTATAAGCAAATATTATATGTATATATAGACCTCTCCTCCACCCGTTCTATGCAAATGGTGGCCCTCCCGTCAGTACTATGTTTTTCATGTACAGTTAGAAATCATTATCTATCTAAAAGTTAACTTTTATGCAACATTGTTTTGATTATCTATCTATCTATCTGTCTGTCTATCTATTTCAGTCTTTTTAAGGCTGCTACATACTCCAGTGTAAGGATATACCAAAATTTATGTAACCAGGAACCTACTAATAAACATTTAAGGTTGTTTCCAGTAAAGTGCTATTACAAACAACACTGCAATAAATAACCTTCTACATCTGTCACTTTGCATATGTGAGCATATTTACAGAATGAATTTCCTAGAAGAGGAACTTATGGGTCAATAGTTATATGCACTGGCAATTTTGTTAGATTTTGCCAAATCTCAGCACTGATTTTGACAGTGCCTGTTTTGCAATGTACTCCCTAGCACGGTAGGTTATTGGATTTCTGATCTTTGTCAGTGTGCTGTATGAAAAATGGTTTACCTCAGTAATGTGAATTTCCCTCTTCATGAATGGCACTGAGCGCTGTGTTAAAGGACCTTTAAATTTCCTTTTCTTTGAACTGTCTGTTCATAGCCTTTGCCCTCCAAAGAGTGCTTCAATGAGCAAAAACTTCAATTTTATTATTATTAACATTATTATTAATATTATTTCACTTCTTTGCAATGGACCAGCTCTAATCCACTGGCAGACATGTGCAACCACTGTCCTTAAATGCTTCTCCCAGTGCAGAGGTCGAGGCAAGGACACAGACAGCACCTAGAATGGGCAAAATCTTGCAGTGATGGACATTGGAATAGAAGAAATATGTTAAGAGGATTTTTAAAAACATGTTTCATGATTCAGATGTTAAAATGCCTCCGAGTGAACTGCTCACTCAGAGTGGCATAAGAGGAAGATTTTCTTTATTTTCAGTAAATTAAATAAAGGAGAAACCAAAGACATGCCATATAGTCAAAGGAGGAAGAATGAAGAAGACCATTAAATGTTAACTTAGATGAACTCTAGAACTTTGTCTCTAGGGAAGATGAGATTTCTTGAAGTGTTGTTCCTCCCCTTAGTTGAGCCCTTTGAAATGAAATAGAAATTAATTTTACAGAGGTGCGGATTGTCTGTAAACTTAAATTTTAGGCAACATTGTTTCGATTAAAATTATAATAGTAACAATATCTGAGTGAAAAGATATTCTTCTGGTTATTTTTCTACTGTAAGCATAATTTGTGGGTTTTTGTTTGTTTTCTTGTTCATTTTTATTCACCTTAGAATGTTCCCAAGCTAGAAAAGTATGTATATAATTATAGAATAGGATTCTCTGGGTGTCTGATCATCGACTGGGCTTGGGGATCCTATTCAGTTACAGTATGGTGGTGGTTTGTGGCGTTGAACCTGAATGTGGGAGGAGAAGGGGAAGGTGGTCGTCGACCAAAACCAAAGGGCTGGTAAGGTAGTGCAGTCTCACGTTACCGGGCTGTGATGCAACTGCTTCGGATGTGGCCAACTTTGGATTTTTCCTGATACTTGGAACAATAGGAAGTGGACTACATGGCAAACACAAAGAGGAAACAAAGAGCATTTTCCCATTATCTCAAGCCTTCGCCATTGACCTTGTAAATAGCCCAGGTGACTAACTGAACTCCCTCCCCTTTCCTTGTTCTGCCATGTTCTGGGGAAGTGCTTACACGGCAGAAAGTTACTCAGATAAACCCCAAACTGCGTTCTCTATATTTGTCTACATTTGTCTACGTTTGTCTGCATTTTATAATCTTGCGGCTCCAATAGCCTTGAGGGGGAGGGTAGCAAAACTTATCGTATATATGTTAGTCTCCAAACAGAAACAGCAGCAAAGAGTTTTTACAAGTTGAACAGAGTTAATAATGTGAGCCCAAACGCTTTGATATAAAAGAGAGTGTTGATTATTCCTCCCTGAAAGAGAAAAACATTACCTAGAACCTAGATTTGCAGAGAAAATGAAATATATCAACTAAGATTCATTATTGTCTCCATATAGCCTTGTAACTTTCACACATAAATTAAACTGCAAGTATTTTTCTGCACACCATGTAAGACAACATTCCTTTTGTGCAATGAGAACATTCATATTAGAAAGAAGAAGATTAGTTTGGACAAAATGCAAGTGCTAACACTGGCCCTCTATGGGCTCCCTCTCTGAGTTCTTTTTCCCACTCTCACTTGTAACACACAAGTTAATTGTAGCTAAGATGTCACCTTTTGGTGCTTAAGGCTTTACTTCTACCAGCGTGGAGTTTATATAACATTCCTTTGAAGCCCAAGAGCCTTCAAATGCCCACTTTGAATGTCAGAACTTAGATACTGATAGCTCTCAATTGTGTCTTGGCAGGGTGGGGGCTGGGGAGACCACTGAGATAGGACGGAGTACTCGCGGGTGGCGACTTGCCTCTGCTAGCACAAATCCATCAGGGTTAAAGAATGCAAGGAGCTCTCATGGAGACAGAGCAGGATGAATGGTTACCAGATGCTGGGAAGGGTAGCAGGGAGGTGCGAGGGGTAAAGCGGGGATGGTTAATAGGTGCAAAAATATAGTTAGATAGTCAGATAGAATGAACAATGTTTGATAGCACAACAAAGTGAATATAATTAACAATAAGTTAGGGTGTACTTTAAAATAACTAAAAGAGTAGAATTGGAATGTTCCTGACACAAAGAAATGATAAATGCCTGAGGTGATGGATACTCAATTATCCTGATTTGATTAATTCACATTGTATGCCTGTATCAAAACATCATGTACCCTATACAGATATACAACTATTATGCACCCATAATAATTAAAAATAAAAAATTTTAAAAAAGAGTATAAGGAGCAGGGAAATGTTTCAAAATATAACTCAAAGTCTTCTCTGTGTAATTCAGGTGTTTTTGGGTTTTTTTTGTCCTCTTCAGCTATACACCATAAGTAACAGTCCAGAAAAGCAACAAACTGGTAACACCTGAAATTAAGAAGACTTGTTTGGACTTTTTCCCCAAATTTCTTTTTTTCTCCTCATAACCTAGTTTGTCAATGATTTTCTTGAATGCCTTAAAGCTGAGTTTTTACACATTAAGTTCTAGAGCTTAAAGATCAAACAAGGAGGAGAAAGGAGGAAGCTCTTTCAGGGGCTGGAGGAGCAGAACTGGTGAGAAAGAGTTTCCTGAGAGTCTTAGGGAGGGCAGTATCCAAGTCTACTCGTACCACTGGGACAAAATACCGTAAACGTGGTGGCTTCAACAACAGGCATCTATTTCTCATAGTTCTGGAGGCTGGGAAGCCCAAGACCAAGGTGGCAGCAGATTCGGTGTCTGGTGAGGGCACGCTTCTTGGTTCGTCTTTTCAGTGTGTCCTCACGTGGCCTTTCAAGGGTGCGTGCTCATCGAGAGAGAGACGTCTCTGTCTTCTTTTTGTAAGGAGGCTAATCCCAACGTGAAGGGCCCACCCTCACGACCTAATATGAGCCTAATCACCTTCCACAGGCCCCATCTCCAAGTACTATCGCAGCAGGGGCTGGGATTTCAACATATGGATTTGGGGGGTACAAACATTCAGCTCATAATAGGCAGGCTCTGGAAAGTTCAAGTCATTGTCAAAAATTCCCTTCTTCCCCTTGAGGAGCTGGGAAAACTGCAAGCCTCTCGTTCCTACTCCCAACCTGGCCAGGGAGAGGCAGAGCACCAGTGGTTGGGGAATCTCAGTACAGGCATACTAGAACAAACTCTAGGGTCTGACCACTCCAGTATCCTGTAGAAAAGCAGCCAAGAGTTCCTGGACCTTGAGGAAGGGGTCCAGAGGAGACCTGAGGTCAAAGGAGAAGGCTATGGTATGAGGGGATCTGATAACTGGGGGCAGCAGCAAAGGCCATGGACATTCTGGCCTTGACACTTACAGGCTGTGGGCAGGGTACTTAGTCTCTGTAAGCCTCAGTTTCCTTATCTGCACCTATCTCACAGAGCTAGTGTGAGAATGACATGAGCTAGTACACTCAGGTTGTTGGAACAACGCTCTTGCACATAGTATGTGCTCAATACAAGCTAGGTGTTATTTAATATAAACATCAATTGCAAACACTGCCCAAACAGCTGGTGGGACCAGCCTCACCCCTGTAGTCAACACAGCAGGACCCCTGTGACTGAGAGACCGAGAGACATTCTGGCAGGTGTAGCAAGTGGCCAAGGACCAAATGACCCTTTTCTAGAACCAACTTATGAATAATGTTTCCCAGATTTACATCAATCAGAGAAGGAAGAGATGGAAAACACCGTAAGTAGCACAGAGCAATTACCCAAAATATACTATTTCAGACTAGATGCGATGGAGACAACTTTAGCTGACAAATCAAATATTTTCTACCATCAAGAGGCATGAGAGAAGGTAGAATAAAATGGGACCAGTCATGGAAAATATAGAAAGTTCCTTTTTACACATATCTGAGCCATAGGATTGAACTTAAATCATACTAAATGGATACCTGGCCTTGCTTTGTAAGGCAATGAATTGAATTTTATGTCTGATTCCTGTTCATCCATCTGTTGGTCCACACCTGTAGGTACAAGTAAATTCTAATGACCAACAGCATTCATTGGTTAGCAGTTCCTCTGTCAATTACAATGATTTTTAAAATAAATGTTATATATTTTTCTGATTCTAAAAATAATAAAATGTGAAATTTAAATAAAGTATAAAAAAGAAAATTTAAATCACCGGTTATCTTAACAAACCAGAATTTTAATCAGTTAACATCACAAAGATTTACTCCAGGTTTTTATGCATATATTTTAAAAATTACGATAATATGATATCTAAAATTTTGTGTTTTTCTTTTCTATTTAGCATCATGTCATGTACATTTTCCTAGGAATTAGCTAGGAATGAAAATTTGTTTGGAAATCATTTTAATGCCTATGTAATATTCCATCATGTGAGTAAACATAAATTTATTAAAACTTTCCCCTATTAAAATGTACTACACCATTTCCCTAAATTATGAACATTTAGATTATTTCCAATTTTTTATTACAATTAAGAATACTGTAATAAATTCCTTTTATATTGACATGTCATATCTGGATTTCTAGAATTGAAAGTACTAAGCCTTAAAAAGATATGAACTTCATATATCTTACATTCTTATTTTCAAATTGCTTCCCAAAAATGTCTAAATTTGTATTTCTACAAGCGGTATGTGTGAATGTACTTATCAATTAGCCAACGATGAGTAATACCTTTCTTTAAAAAAAAAAATCTCTGCATATTTCATTCATCTTTTTTCCCCCAATCATCCATCCACTAATTCACTCATTCAACAAAAATTAAGTGAGTGTCTGCTCTGTGGTGGCACCGTTCTAAGTGTGGGATTATGGCCATAAACCATGACCCCTTGCCCTCAAGGAGTGATAGGGTATAAATAAGGTCAGAAATGCAGGCAGCAGCAGATGGCACAGGGCCTTCTGTGTCACGGTGTGCAAGGACTTTGCTGTTATTTTAAATGCAATGGAGAACCATCTAGAAAGTCCAAATAGAGTGATGGCATGATCTCGTTTACATTTTTAAAGGATCATCCTGACCGGTTTGGTGGTGAGTAGAACGTAAGGAGGCAGGAAGGGTGGCCATTAACCTAAATCTGTATGCTTCTAGGCCGGAAAATTGGTAAGAGTGGCTTGAACAGGAGAAGTGGAGATGCAGGCAGTGAGATGTGGATTCTAGATTAGTATTTACATAAGTTTTTAAAAATATAATTTGTTTATTAGCTTCTTATTTTGTTGGAAATATATTCTTAATTACCATTTAACATTATATACCATTTGTATATAATTTTTGACATACAGAAATTTAACCTTTCTCTGTATCAAATCAATTATTTTCATGCTTCATAGTCTTCTCCTGCATGGAAACTTTCATTTTTGTGGTTAATGGTTTTGTGAAACATTATATGAAAACGTGATATCTAATACTTTCTGTCACAGTGTTTTCTGAGGCCTGGAATGGCTGTTTGTTTTTTAAATGCAGGTACTCTCACATTCTGAAGTGGGGTGCTCAACAGCTCTGGTGAAGGAGTGGCAGACGCCCCTTAGCCCACCCGTAGAAAAAGGCCTAAAGAGACTGACAGTGAAAAAGCCAGGGGAGGGCGGTTTATCTAGAGAGAGCTGTTTGGGGAGGGGTCCCGCAATACTGGAAGGAAGGAATTGGGGCTCTTCCCATGCACCTCAAGCCCCGCTGGGGGCTTTGAGGAGGCCATTCTTAGAGCTTGGCATGTGGTTTTGTGGTATTTGGGGATATCATGGACCAGAGTCTGACTCCAGCCACACCCCAGTAGTCTGTGGCGAAGATCGGCTAACGTGGCCCGTGGCAGCAGAGGGCTGTGCTTGGGAAGCAATGTGGGTCAAAGTGCCTGTTCTTCAGGGGTCAGATGTCGACAGGAGTGGTGGTGAGGAGGTCAGACTTGTGTTGTTTCAAAGGGACCTTCTGTGGTGATCAGCTATCCTGGTTTGCCCAGGACTGTCCCAGTTTTAGAACGGAAAGTCTCACTTCCTGGGAAACCCCTGAGTCCCAGACAAATCAGGATATTTGGCCGCCCTACTCCTTGCTCAAGAACTTGTGCGAAGATGTGCGTGGCAGCCCTTAGGAGAAAGAGACCGAGGCAGGAGATAAGAACCAGCCCATCAAGAAGTTCTGCTGCCAATGGATCCGCAGTAGAAGGGGTCCATGAGGGGAATTTTAGGGCACCCCCTCCGAAAAGCCCTGCATGGTAAAGAGCCAGCTTGGACGTCTGTGACAGCCAGGGGAGCCAACACCAGACTGCCCCAGTGCCCGTCAATTTGACCTTCCTGCCCCTTGACTGAATATGATCGGAGGGACTTCTTACCTAGAAATGGTGGGATAAATGATGGGACCTACCTTCCCAGGACAGTACTCAGGCACACTGAAGAAGGGGCCAGTGTGGCGAGATTGCAGGGGTGGCCCTGCCTCTTTCAATGTCAGAGTCACAGTGTGGTGCAGGGAAGGTGAGAATCGCATGGGGTTCTTTCCCAGGTCCATTGGCCGGGTTCTAGCCCTTCTTTTCTAGGTTTGTATGTGAAGCTCTGTTTAGGGCTGTCTTTGATTCTTTACTGATTCCATTTCAGTTATTGGAGCTGTAGTATGAAGTCACATGTTTACTCTTCAACATACCCTTTAGAAAAATTTCAAAAATTCTCAACACTCAGCTCATTAGGATTTTAATTGAGATTATATTAAAATACATTAATCTGGGGAGGCTTGACATTTTAACAAGTCTTTCTAGACCATGTGGGTTTAAATGATGGCTTTGCCGCTTGCAAGCTCTGTGGCCAGAGGCAAGCTATTTAACTTTAAGTCTCAGTTTCCTCATTTATAAAATGAGGCTAATAATCATACCTACTTCAGAGAGTTGGGGTGAGGATTAAAATGAGTTAATAAATGTAAAACACTTAGAAGAGTATCTAGCATATATTAAACGCTATGTGTTTGCTCTTATGTTATTATCCAGAGACATGTTATATATGATTGCTTTATGTGGAATCAATTTATCTAAGCTAGAACTGTTTCTCAGACTTTCCTCCCTATGTGGTTCTGGTTAGGGTTGGCCACAAGGGGAATTTATGGAAGATTTTCAGGGTGGAAATAAAGCTGTAGCTGGGCCCACAGCTCCTCTAGTTCATGCTAGACCTCCTCCTTCAGCTTCTCTGATTGCGGATTGGATTTATGTGTTGGATTCTCCGTGGTGAAGGGTGCCGGCTTATCCTGCAGGTCATCCATATCCTTGAGACTGGAGCTGATGAAAGATGCCTCCAATTGGTCTCTGTTGTCCCCCAGTTAAGACCATCTTTCTTTCTCTGCTGACTTGAGGCCAGCACCAGATGCAGAAACAACAGCCCTGCACTGACCTCTCAACCGGTTCCCACAATTGAATCAATCTCTTATTCTGTATCGCTCGTAATTGTTCAGCTTCACTAACAGACCCTGAGTGATATTACACATCTCTCCATTGATTCAATTTTTTTCTGTATCCCTTTCGGTATGACATTGTAGTTTTCATCATGTATGTTCTGTACATTTCTTGATAGCATTATTTTTAGCTATTTTGTGTCTTTTGTTGACATCAGAAATCGTATCTTTTGTTTTGTCAGGTCTTCTAAGAGGTTAACTTAGAGAAATTAGTAAGTTTTTTATATTTTGTGTTGTATCTGGCCACTGTAGCAAACTCTCTTATCAGCTCTAGAAGTATTTTCAGGTACTCTTTGCACCACTTAGGAAAGGAGAAAGTACTGGAAGCATGATACTGCACTCTTCCCTTTTCTTAGGCATGTCTCAGCCTGTCCCATAATAACCCCTTTTTGTTTCCCTCCCATTCTTCCTTCCTTTCCACCCTGGGTTCTAGGAAGTGTTTCTCCCTTCCTGGCTCTTCAGCAAAAACTTGAAGCTCAGTTGCCCTTTGGAAAATGGTGTTTGAGTAACTCTTCCATGATATTCTACTGCTAAGGAATAAAAACAGATTCCCAATTTCTCCTTGTTTTACCCCAGCCTTTGGGATGGGTTATCCAGTTTGGCGCACAAGATAAAGCTCTCAGTGTTTCATCTCAGCCAGATAATCAGATCAAATTGCAGACTCGAAATGTAAATGACCCAGAATCTGAATGAACTTGCCTCTGGTGAAATTTCAGCTCCAAGGAAAATTGGGTCTGGCTTCACTCTGAAAATCCAGCACGGAGGCAAGATAAGCCAAGAAAGCAGAAAGAGGAGACCAAAATTAAATAAGCAAATAATAAACACTTAAGAAAAAAGAACAATTTTGCCCAGTCCACGAGACTATTAAAAATTCAGTTCTTAATGATAACATCATTGCTTACATAAAAAGGACTATTCTTCATCCACAGCTCTTCTTAGCTGAATTACTGGTATTCAACACACAACACAAATCATACTTTAAAATGCTGTAAGTGAAAACACAAAAAGTGAATAAATAGCTTTGCTGAATGAAAATACTGTGCCTACTATAAAATAGATGAAAGCAAAAAAGCTTTCTATTCACTGGGACCTTGGACCACATCACGCCATTGTTATTGTGTGGGCTACAGGCTAAGAATGCTTCTATGTTATTAAATCATTTGGAAAAAATCAAATGAAAAATAATATTTTGTGACATACAAAAATTAAGTGAAATTCAAATCTCAGTGTCCATAAATAATGTTTTATTAGAAAACAGCCACACTTCATTTGTTTATACATTGTCTATGTTTGGTTTCACATTACCAGTGAAATAGAATATGTCCTAAAATATTTACTTTCTAGCCCTTTACAGAAAAAGTTTTCTGATCCCTGGGTAAACCACAGTTTCTTAACTATGGTACTATTAATATTTTGGATTATTCTTTATCCATCCCCCTACCCTTATGGAAAATGTCTAGACATTGCCAGTGTCTCCTGGGGAGCAAAATCCATCCTGATTGAGGCTATGAAGACAATTCAGGTTGCTTCAGGGTAAGAAAGGAGAGGGAACTGAAGGGGAGAGGTAGAGGGGAGAGGAGGAGAGGGGAGAGTAGGGCAGGGAAGGATATAGACCTGGGCCTTTGGTTCCAGTCCACTCTATGCTGAAAGAGGATTTCCTCAGAGAACATACGATTCACCTTAGGGAAAAGCCATTCCCCTTAGAGTTTTGTTTGGTTTAATCTTGCTGAAACTTTCCTGACCTCAGACTTCCTGATGTTATGTTTTCTATGACCCCAAAGACTAGCTTCCCAGTTGAGTTTGGGCTGGGATTCAGACACATTTGGAAGTTGTGGGTGGGCTCAGATGCAGCCTGTTTGCCTGACGACTAAGAGCCTCCTGAGGGAAAACTCATCCTGAGGGAAATAGGAGCCAGATGCCGGAGCTTAGCTCAGGAACACCTTCTGACTGTGAGTACAGTAAGCTATCTGCCCTGTACATTTATTTGCCCCCAGACCCATTTCCTACTAGGCTGGGATTCATGCCACTAAAATAAACCTGGGAGCAGAGGCTGGGAAGGGTAGGGGGGAGCAGAGAAGGAAGAGAAGTTGATTAATGCAGCAGCGGTCCCCAACCTTTTTGGCACCAGGGACCAGTTGCAAGGAAGACGATTTTTCCAACCTGGTGGGGAGGGGAGTTGGGGAGCTCAGGTGGTGAAGAGAGGATGGGGAGCAGCTGCCCCTGCTCACCACTCAGCTCTTGCTCTGTGTCCTCCGTTCCTAAGTTTCACGGAAAACAATTTTTCCACGGATGGGGGATGGGGTGTGGCAGAGCTCTGCAGCCTGGTCCCTAACAGGCCACAGACCAGTACCAGTCTGCGGCCTGGGGATGGGGACTGCAGGATTAATGGATACACATATACAGTTGGATAGAAGAAATAAGATCCAGCAGTATTTGATAGATCAGTAGGATGACTGTAGTTTACAGTACTCTTTTGTACATTTCAAAATAGCTAGAAAAGAATAATTCAAGTATTTATAACATAAAGAAAAGACAAATATTTAAGATGATGGATATCCCAAGTACACTGATTTGATCTCTAGAAATTATATAACTGTATTAAATTGCCACACGCACCCTGAAACTGTGTACATATATTATATATCAATAAAAATTTGTTTAAAATAACATAAAATAAACCTAGAATAACTATTGTCCTAAAATGCCATAAGACATCAGACATTTTTCTACCTAAATTACAAATGTTAACACCTGAAAAGTGTTTAATTTTCTTTTTTTTCTTTTATTTCCAGAATGTTTCTTTTTGTTTGTTTTATTTTTTTTTAATTTCAAAGTATTACAGGGGTACAAATATTTTTGGTTGCATGGATCATTTTTGTCATGCTCGAATCAGAGTTATAAGTGTGCCCATCACCCAGATAGTGTTCATTGTACCCATTAGGTAGGTTTTCACCCATCCCCTCCTCCCACTTCCGCTCTGCTTGATTTTCACTGAGTTTTACTTCTCTCTGTGCACATGTGTGCTCATCAGTTAGTTTCAATTTAATAGTGAGTATATGTGGTGTTTGTTTTTCCATTCTTTAGATGCTTCACTTAGGATGATGGTCTCCAGTTCCATATAAATTGTTGCAAAAGACATTAAGTCATCATTCTTCATGGCTGAGTAGTACTCCATGGTATACATATACCACATTTTCTTAATTCATTCATGAATTGATGGCACTTGGGTTGATTCCACATCTTTGCAATTGTTAATTGTGCTGCAATAAACATTAAAGTGCAGGAGTCTTTTTGATAAAATGATTTCTTTTCCTTTGGGTAAATACCCAGTAGTGGGATTGCTGGGTCAAATGGGAGGTCTACTTTTAGTTCTTTGAGATATCTCCATACTGTTTTCCATAGAGGTTGTACTAATGTGAAATCCTACCAACAATGCAGAAGTGTTCCTTTGTCTCTGCATCCATACCAGCATCTATTGTTTTTTGGACATTTTAAGAAAAGCCATCTAAGTGGGGTAAGGTGATATATCATTGTGGTTTTAATTTGCAATTCCCTGATGATTAGTTATAAGCATTTTTTCATATTTTTATTGGTCATTTGTCTATCTTCCTTCGAAAAGTTTCTGTTCATGTCCTTTGCCTACTTTTTAATGGGGTTGTTTGATTTTTTCTTGCTGATTTGCTTTATTTCTTCGTAGATTCTGGTATTAGCCCTTTATCAAATGTATAGCAGGCAAATATTTTCTCTCATTCTATAGGTTGTTTATTTGCTCTGTTGATTATATCCTTGGCTATACAGAAGCTTTTTCATTTAATCAAGTCCTATTTATTTATTTTTTTTGTTGTTTATGAGAATACCATTGGAATCTTCTTCATAAATCCTTTGTCTAGGCCAATATCTATAAGAATTTCTCCAACACTTTCTTCTAGAGTTCATATGATTTCATGCCTCACATTTAAGTTTTTTATCCATCTTGAATTAATTTCTGTGAGTTGTGAGAGGTATGGATCCTGTTTCACTCTTCTACAAAAGTGTTTAATTTACTATTTTGATTTTTGAAAAGTTAAAACTATAACCTTCATATAAACATAGTGAGTGTATGTCAAATACTTATCTGATTCAATAATGGAGGAACCAACAGGATAAGAAGCTACGTCACAAAATAATATGAAAAACTAATACAGTTGACCTTCATTATTCATAGATATTGTACTTGAGAATGTACTTGATATTTGTGTCTACTTGCTAAATTTATTTGTAACATCCAAATCAATATTCATGGCACTTTCATGGTCATTTGCAGAGTTCCCACAGATATGCAGAAGTCATGCGCAAAGCAGCAATAACTTTGGATCATCCAATGCACAAGTTCACAGCTGAGTTCTAACAAAGCAATGCTTTGCATTCTTGTTTCAGCTTTCAGATTATAATCTTTCCATAGTTATTTAGTGCCACATTTTTCACATTTTTGTAGGGTTTTCTCAGTGATTTTTAGCGTTCAGAATGGCCCCCGTGCAGAGTTTTGCCGTGCTGTCTCTTGTTCCTGAGCACAAGAAAACTGTGATGTGCCTTAAGGAAAAAAAAATGTGCTAGATAAACTTCATTTAGCCATGAGTTATAGTGCTGCTGGCCATGAGTTCAATGTTAATTAATCAATAATATATATGAAATAAAGCATCTTTAAATGGAAACATACATAAAACAAGGTGAGGTATTGATCAACTGACAACTACATTGTGATCAGAAGCTTATTGTAATCTAACTCTGTATTTCCTCTAGGAGCAATGTTTCGGTTTTATCTAATTCAGTGTTCTTGATGACTTTATTCAGAATGCTGCCTGGAATAATGAGCATCAACTGTAAATATATTCAGAGAAAAAAAGAATGTGGAATAAAATTGCAAAGTTTGATTTTTAAAAAACTGGTCAATCATCATTAGGACAATAAAACTCTTGTGCTAGACAGAAATCATTTGCAACTTGTCAATCTTCTGTAAGTTAATATCCAAATTTACAGAGTCTAAGACCTAATGGATGGAAAGCCAAGCAAAGTTACAGTGACCTCAAGCAACAGATGACTCTTAATCAGGCTTGTACACAATACTCTAGCACAGAGTTTCTCAAATTGGCACTGTTGATACTTTGGGCCAGATAACTTTTTGGAGGGGGCTTTCCTGTGCATTATATGGTATTTTACAACATCTCTGGCTTCTACTCACTAGATGCCAGTGGCATCACCCCTCCCAATTGTAATGATTAAATGCATCTCCAGATATTGCCAAACGCCTCCTGGAAGACAAAATTGCCCTGCTTGAGAACCACAGTATAGTATAATTTTAGAAGGATATATAGTTATTTTTCGCCCTTTTTCGAAGTTTTGGATGATTTTTCTTAATATACTCATGTCTTAGTCCATTCAGGCTCCTATAGCAAACTACCACAAACTAGGTAGCTTATAAACAAAGAAATTTATGTCTCACAGTTCTGGAGGCTGGGAAGTCCAAGACCCAAGACTCCAGAAGATTTGGTCTCTGGCAAGGGTCTATTTCCTGGTTCATGAATGGGACCTTCTAGCTGTGTTCTCACATGGCGTCAGCATCAATGCAGCTCTCTGGACCTCTTTTACAACAGCACCAATTCCATTTATAAGAGCACCATGCTCATGACCTCATCACCGCCCGAAGGTCCCACCTCCTACTACCATCATATTAGTGATTAGGTTTTCAAGATAGGAATTTTGGGAAACACAAACATTCAGACAATAACACCCAGGGAAAAAGGGAAAGAAAGGTATTTTTTTGTCCAACTTCGCAACAACACAGGTTTGAAAACTTCAGAACATACATCATAATTTGTAGTCATATATATATATATATATATATATTTCTTATATATAGCTTAACTTGTTTATTTTCTGTCTTTCCCACAGTGGGAAAACAAAGCACAGTGCCAGGAACATAGAAGACACTCAATAAGCATTTCCAGTAGGATGTCGTCGTAAAGCTTGAGAGTTCTAGGATCTCAGCCTGGGGTGAGGCATGGGGATTGGAGAGGGCAGCTGCCTGAGGAGAGACGGTCCTGCTGAAGCTGGCTTATTGCTGCCCACAGGAGCCAGGTCCCTTGCATCTTCCAGAAGAACTGGAGGCCTGCGATTTATGAGGATGAGGCCCTGGATGAACGGGAAAAGAGAGGTCCAGTTGGAACTGTCTGCATTTGTACACACAGCTGCTGAGGCCTGGGAAATAATGAAATCAGTCAGTGAGAATCTTTCCTCCACGGAGGCAGTCTGGCTCTGGGACCAGAACTTGGAGGCAGAACAGGTACAATTCCTAGCTCCTCCACTGATTAGCTGAATCTCTCTGAGCCTTGGTTTCTCTCTATATAAAATGGGAATAATAATACTACCAACCTCATAGCATTTTTGGAGAGATTAAATGAGAAATTTATGTGCAACTCATAGCACAGTGTCTAAGAACTTCCTACATTTTAACCAAAAAAGACAGAACCTGAAAACAAAGTAGATGAAGACTGACTTTCATCTGTCTTGGAAATGCCCCCTATATACTATATTCCTTTTCTGTTGCCACAAGTTTGGGTTCCAGTGGTACTTTTCCAGCAGCAGAAGCTGCTATTTTACTAATTCACTTTGAATTTAGAAATGTGAGTCAATAGTCTTGAAGTACCAAAAATATATTTTACCCAATTTATAAGAAAAAGTAATAGTACAATGTTGCCTTTTTGAAGGGGTCCTGCGTATTGTGTTCCATTTATGACACACCTGATAGAGTGATTACAGTGTGTGTACTAAAAGAGTTCATATAGGTGCAGAAAGTGAGGAGTTGTGGCCTCCACATAGGTATTAATAACATAAAACTTAGCCCAAGACTAAACCTGTCAGGTCCTCTATCAAAGTCATGTGGTCTGTACACAGTAGGATATGAATTAATGATCCAGTGTGAACACCATACTTGTAGAATGGGTACATTTTCCACTGTCATTCATGATGGTTACCCTGCTATCCATACCTGATAAGCATTTAAACCTTACATATGTCACCTTCTCTTTCCAGTGTCAGCTCCTTTAAATAAAGTAACCATCTCCTTCCATGTTTCTGTGAAAATGACCAGAAATAACTCAGAAAAATGACATTATTCTTGGCTACTCTTAGAGCTTCAGTCAATAAAAAGCTGGCCAAAGCCAAAACAGAATGTAATTTTGAAAGGCACAGAAAAAAGCATTTTATGACATATTCCAGATATTTGGGAGATTTCCCTGACACATGCCTTTCAGAAAGCACTTTATTTGGGTAAGGGCATGGAAACCGGAAGTTTCTTTGTTTATAATGTTTGGACAGAAAACATTTCTGATTTAGAGTATTTGTTTGTTTTAAACATCTCGGTATGTTCTGCTGTTTGGGAGAATTAGTGAACAGTAGCAATTTTAAGAAAGGTTTCCACCTGTTGCTTAAACGCAAATGTGCTTGAAGTTCTAAGGCAGCCGAGTGTAGCCCAAGGCACAGTGCAGAGGCAGGTGCGCTGAACCAGAGCACAAGTCACCTCCTCTGGTAGTCAGGACACCTGTATAGGCTAGGTTTGGACGGGGCAAGGGTCAGGACCACGCGCACTGCCTCAGGAAGTGTTCCTTTTGCCCCACTGCTCTTCCAGAGCTAAGTCATAGGGATACAAGTGACTTTTCAAGGTACTTTCTTTGCAGCTTTGGAATAATTTGCAAGTGTAGAGAAGGGTTAATGCCCTAAGCCAATTCCGACTTGCGAAACACATAGAAATTTTACCCTACAGATCCGGGTGTGCAAGGATGTCACATTTCTTTATTTAAATCAAATTCGGTCTTAGTCTATGTCTTGCTGTCAGAGTTGTTGGGAAGTTCAATCGCAGATTGATGAGGTCCTCTTATCAGGCTGTGGAATGGTTTTGGCAAATCCTATGCTGAAAAGAACACTTCAAAGGTATGAAAAGCATCCAGGAGTTTGATTCCTCTTTGTTATTTGCATTAGCAAAAGCCGCATGGTCTCTTGAAGTCAGGGGTGCTGTTCCTCCTTGGGCCAAGGTGTGAGATTCTGATGGCAGTCATCTCCCAGGACACCCGGAGGCCTCAGGTCCCCATGGATCTCTGACCCTTTCTAGTCTGGGGAGAGTGTTTTCCTTTCTTACGCTGCTTCTAAGGTACCATTGAGCCACTCCCTCCCTCCCTTACTTTTATCACAGTGGTTCTCTAAGTGTGACCCTGAGACCAGCAGTGTCAGCAACATCTGGGAACTTGTTAGGAATGTATATTATGAAGCCCTACTCCTGACCACTAAATCAGAATCTCTGAGGTAAGGGCCCAGCAATAAGTGGGGGTTTTTGTTTGTTTGTTTTGTTTTTCATTTTTTAAATTGTTTTAACAAACCTTCCAGGTGATTCTGATGCAAAACTAAAGTTTGAGAAAAACTGACCTAGCACAATCTTGTGAACTCAGACTTTTGAAAACAAAAGCATCAGGTAACTTCTGTTTTTAGCCTTCTATATACCACTGCCTCCCCTACTCAAGGCAAGGGAAAGAAGAGGCCTGGCTATATTCAGAGAATAAACACTAAACATAAAACATAAGCATCTTTCACTTTTTCTGATTTTTCTATAACTAGGAAAATAAAAATACAAATTAATATCTCAATAAATATTTTAATAAATTATCCTGCCACACCACATCATGATTAACTTAACCAGTAACAGATTTCTGAAAGAGCAAGTCCTGGGAACAATGAGATGACATAGAGGTGGGCTGGCTTGGGGTCAGGAGTTAGGAATGAGACCAGGAAAACAGGATAAAAGGTGAAAGAAAGGTACCACATCAAGGATAGGGAAGAAAGATGATGTTTTCCTGGACCAGCATGAACTTTTAGAGAAGGTGGTCATCAAAACTTTCGTTTCTAAAAGTGAGGGCTCAGGATAGCTTCGAGGGGGTGATTGTCAAACGGCGCTGACCCTGCTGTTCGATGGACACAGCGTGAAGCACAAGGGGCCTTGATTGTTCCGAGAGGCTGTGACAGAACACTGCTTGTCTATCGCTTTCCACTGTTCCACTCCTCTGTGAGAGTGCAGCGGAACCTGCGCACGTGGCCACTTAGCTAGGGACTGCCATCTCCCAGGCCCTTTGCATCTAGATAGAACCAGTGGAGTGTGAACCTGCGCACGTGGCCACTTAGCTAGGGACTGCCATCTCCCAGGCCCTTTGCATCTAGATAGAGCCAGTGGAGCGTGAACAGAAGTCACGTATGTGTCATCTCCAGACCTGGACCTAAATACACTGCACATGCAGCCAGCCTCCTTCCCACTCTTCCTTTCTATGAACTGGAACAGGGAGGTATTTGTGACTCACCTTTGACCATGAAAATGAGGGTGATGACCTAGAGTGGAAGCAATAAGAAGGGAAGCTGGGCTCCTGAATGGCTATGTGGGGCAGAGGAGCTCCCCTACCCATCCTGGATCATAAGGTGAAAGAAATAGTCTTCCTTAATCCACTGCTTTTTTAGGTTCTTTGTTACAGCAACTTAGATTTTCATATAGCTAATATAAAAACCAAGGGCCCACCTGAAGAATCAAGGCACTACTTATAAATCAGTGAAGCCCAAATAGTACCAAAGCCCGCACACTGCCTGGCACTCAGTTGGTGCTCCATAAAGAGATACTAAATGAATGAGTGTGGCCCCATCAGGAACTGTTGAGACATGCCCCACTGCCTCATAAAATGATCTGCCGGAAAGTACATTAAAGTGGCATGTTACAGTCTGTGATGAGAAGAACAAACAGCATCCAAATAGTAACAAAGGGTTAAAATTGAAGGGGAATCTTTGTGGGTACAATGTAGAAATGATCGTTAATTATACAGCAGTCATTTAAGTGATTTGTAGATAGTAATCACAGTCACTGTCATTTTCCAAAACAAAAGACTTACACATGCACAGGCATATACTGACAGGTAAATTCTTTTAACGAATTTGATGAGACATCAGGATTGCTGTGTTGTAAGTGGTCCATAAGAAAATGAAAACCTATTTTCACAATATACAGAGTGAATATGGGGTAGCTTTTTACTTTTTCTGTAAAAGGCATTGCTTTGGACGCATATGGCATGACTCCAACTCCATTTGCCGAACATTTTTGAGGACCTACTATGTGAGAGGTATTGCATAAAATACAATGAGGAATTTGAAGATATCTATAAATAAAGAGATAGAAGGGAGACAGTGTTATAAAAAAACCCAGATGTTTAGATTTCTAAGAAATGGCATTTAATGGAGCCTGAACAGTTCTGCTATGTTGACGCTTTCTGTGGTGTTACTGTTTAATGCCTATTGTGTAAGTTGTTCTGAGGTCTTAAATGAAATAGCATACATAAAGCACATAGCATATTGAGTAACCTCCATCAAAGGTTAGTTTCTTTCTTCATATTCTATAATATGGTGTTTTAAAATTTTGAAGTAATTTTTTAAATATTTCATTGAAGATTTATTCTGGGTCCATAAAAAATATTTTTGCCCATTGCAAGCCCTTACATGTGTGTGTATACTCACACACCCCCTCATCCAGAGCAAGTAAAGAGTATTGCATTTTGCAAACGAAGGATAATGGGCTATGCTAGAGATCAGGGGTTTCAAATGCAAGCAAGAAAATTCCACTCTAGTTACTCAAGTGGAAAGCTGGTTTATTGGAAAGAAATCCAGTCACTTGCAGAATCCACAGAAAGTTCAAAAATGATTGCCCATTTCCATTCCCCCCCCCTCATGGGAACAGTTGTTATGATGTCACTGCCGGCATGGTTGCCTTAGGATATTAGCTGTGTCAAATAATCTTCAGGGGTTTCCTTGACTATCTGTTGGTGCCAGACCCAGTTTCTGTACCACCTCAGAGCTGCTGGCCCTCATGGCCTCAGGCCTGGGCCACTTGCCTGGCTGTCCAGGCAGACGGTCCCAGAGATGGTTCATGCTTTCTGTGGTGCTAAAAGCTCTGCTGCCAACGTTACCACATCGCCTATTTTATCAGTTTCCTGCTTTATCTGCTTTATCAGTTTGCTACTTTTTCAGTCTCTCCTAGGATGGGAGTTGGTTTTGCATGGTATGTGTCTTGCCACTGCCGTAGAAGCCAGAGCAGCCTGAGGGCTAGTCCCACCTGTCTGCACCTGCACAGAGCCTTGCCCAGAAGCTGCCCCTAAGACAGGTTCCGAGCACCTGCTGCAGACAGGTCTCAATAACTCAGCCACTAATTGTGTCTTCTTGAGAGCTGTGGGCAGCCTAGTAATGCACCCCTTTGCATTTTCTGTCCCTCCTGCTCTGCCTTACTTTTATTCCCCCCTCACTCTTGCTTTACTGGGATTGCACCTCCTCAATAAAAACTTGGCATTTAAGTTTCTTCCCCAGGCTTTGTTTCCTAGGAAACCTGTCCATGTCACACCCTTAAATTTTAAATTTCCAGCCTGGAGCAGTCAGTTGGCTGATACTGGGCTATATGCCATGTCTTCGCTGCCAGGGAACTGGGAAAAGGAACATCTGCCTCACTCATGATGCTGTGGTGACAGGTGGAGTCCTGTCTCTAGTCATCTACTTGGATTAACCCCAAATAGGAAGAATGTTTGGATTCTGAACAAATGTACCTCTGAACCAGCTTGGACTTGGCAGCTCCCTTCCTGCCTGTGGGTTTCTCCATGAGAGGTGTCTCCCTCTGTGCAGAATTATCGCAGGGAATTTCCTCTACTTCCATCTCCTAACCTGCCAAATCAGTCTCGGTTGTAGATTCTTTGCTTCTTGATGTGCTTTTCCCCCCATCTTTCCCATTAGGCCAAATGTTCCATATTTCCACATTTTTCCTAGCCTCCGCATCCCTGAATATGAAATTCTATTCTCCTTTGTGTTTCATAGTTCACAACCCAACAAGCCAACTCTCACACTTAGCCCTGGCTCCGTCCCCTGTATGGGTTAGCATTCCAGCCCTTTGCTGCCTGCAAAGTAAAAATACATAGTTTCAGGTATAAAAAGAAAATGCTGGACATCTTACATCTTTCAAGGTAGAGGAAGATTAAGTCAGAGTCAGCAGGAATCCAATTCTTTGGATTTGAACAAGGTGACCAGACATCTCAGCCTTTCTTTTTTATACTAAGAAGTATCTGGGGGAAAGTCTTGGACTGGCTTCAAAGGCGACTTTCCTGTAACTGGAGGTGCCCTGGACTATAGCTAAAGTCATCTATTTTGCAGCATAGTCTGGTGAAAATGTACACGTTGTGTGATTGTTTAAAGACATCATTCACTCATGCAAATAGGTAATGTTCTCTTTGGTCTGCCTCACCTGTCCGGATTAGCAGGTTCTCATTCTGAAATACTGCTGAGGATTTCCAAGCATGCTAATGTCTGGCTCATCAACACAGATCCTGTGTACAGTCAGGCGAGTTCTCTAACACACAAGGGCACCGCCTATAGGGGCCACTATTTCCATTATAGACGCCACAGATATACATTATAACAATTTTTCCAGCATACGGGAGTGGAAAGTTTTAACAAACTAATATAGTAAATCCATTTCCTGGTGGAAGTAAGTGGAGGTACTGAAGAATGGGCCCTTTTTCTAGTTTCTATAAGGACGGTGTAAGAGCTACAAGCAGCTCTGTCTGTCCCTCACCCATCCCGGGTGAGTGGACATCATGAGATGCCCTGAGTGCTTCTAATCTTCTTTGTCCTCAGAGTAGACAAGGCCATTCATGTATTTCCCCAAAGCTCAATTAAATCCATGGTAGAGTGCTTAATGTAACTGAAGGCTTGGGCCTTACAGAAGGAATTTAAAATACAGAAAAGGAAAAGGAAAGCTCTTTATAAGTCAATGTTCATTTCTTCCCTTGGGCAGTTCTGCTGTTTTTCTCTTTCTCCAGCCCCAGTAGATGCCATGTGGTACAGGCCAGCCTACTACCCATACCCGTGAGTACCTCGACCATGTCACAGGGAGGGGAATATCATTTCCTTATCCCAACCTATCTCCAGCCCGATGCCCCTTGAACGCCATGATAATCCCTGCAACAATGCCTTTCTGACCAAAATGAAGACAAGCTACTGCACTTGTGAAGGCAGCTCAGTTTAGCTTTTCTGTGTCCTGACTTGGACATGCTGAAAATAACTTTTTTACCTTTGCATAACAAAACTACCATTAATATATTTTCTCAAGATAAATTTAGTCTGCCTCTTAGCTAAAATAGCAAATTGTCTACATTTGTAGCAATTGCTCCTTCAGAATCGCTGAGGTTCAGTCTTGAAGCCCCTTACTACACACTTAACAAATATTTAAGGAGCTCCTTTTAGGAGTCGGGTCCTGGGCTAAGCACTAAGAATGACAATCAGAAGCAGACGTGGTCCAGATTTATCTTCCAACTTGGAGGAAGTGGCAAGTAAATAAATAGTTGAAGAAAGTGGCAAAGAGGTGACCATAAAAGTATGTACAGGTTATAGCCATAACATGAAGCAAGAAATGGTTCTTTTCAACTAGGGTTGGAGGGGAAGGATTATAAAAGCACCAAAAAGGAGATGGTTACAAGCTGGTGGCATGGTAAGTAACAGACAAATGATATTCCTGCTACAAGATATGCAAAGATGTTGTCAGAAAACCCCAAGCAGCTAGGAATGTCAGAGTATAGAAGCAAAGAAGTGTCAACCAAGAGACAGAACTAGAACCACAAGGAGTATCTAGATGAGGAAGGGCCTTTTACGTTTTCACAAGAAGTTTTGACCTCAAAAGAACTGACGACTGGGATGAAATATTTTAATAATAAAAGAACTATGATTTTATTCCTGCCATTTGAAGAATTGATAAGTTGGAGGCAGCAAGTCTTAAACTGTCAGGGGTCCAGGTGAAGAATTAAGCCTTCACTGGGCGGCTCCAGAGCATTATCTAAGCTGGAATGAATGGATACAGAACACGTTAGGAATTAGGGATCAGTAGAACTTGGTGACTGTTTGAGAGTGGTTCGGGTAAAGGAAGAGAGATGTGAGCATGATGGCATCCTGGCTTCGGGGAGGGGGTGGGAGAGTTTTTGTAGCATGTTGCTGAGAGAGGAAACGCAGAAAGAGGATACATATGGAGTGGGGGCGGGTGGTGCTTTAGGTAGAATTAGAGCAGTGCAGGTTCTAAAATTGTCATCGTTCCCATGTCCTGTACACCTGAATCCCTTGGGGCACACGACATTTTCAGGGTAAAGAACCCTTGATAAAGCATTCACAGGGCCTGGGAGTTGGGACAGGGAATTGCTCCAGCCTTCATCTCCCTTCTTCAGGCTGGACAGCATCCTGTGAATTTATTACCCCAATTCCAGATTTTCTTGGCTCGCCATCTCAGCTAGCACTCCTCAGCACGAGGGACTGCTGAAAATCCAATTTTCATTATTGGTGACCACAGATTCCAAATATATCACCCAGAAGCCCCAGTAAAGAGCAAGTATGCAGTACTGAACTCTAGAATACATCAAATATTATGGTGGAGAAATTATAAATGATATGGATCCATCTGACTATGAAACTCTGGTGTACACTTTGGGGTCAATTGCCACCTCCACAGATAGTGTGTCTCATACAGTTTGGAAGAACAGCTGAGCTAGACAACAGTGCCAAAGAAAAGCTGGAGTGTGGCCATGGCACCTCCTATAAACAAAGGTCCCCAGGAGCACACCTGGTAAGTGGAGGGATCAGCCCAGCAAGGAGCAAAGAGAGAGGGATCACAAGACATGCACATAGAAGT
The DNA here is from genome assembly GCA_963575035.1 of Avahi laniger. Lineage (NCBI taxonomy): Eukaryota > Metazoa > Chordata > Mammalia > Primates > Indriidae > Avahi > Avahi laniger. Next base: position 72,335 of record CAUYSK010067243.1, on the reverse strand, counting down.
TAGACCCTTGTGTTATTCAAGCTTGGAAATAAGAAAATAAGCTCAGAAGTTAGTATCAAGGAAAACCCCCAAAACCTCCCCTGCTTTAGAAATGTTTCTGTGGTAGAGGTTAAATATTTCCTGTATCTTAGGGTAAAATGCATTCAGAAATGTTATCTGAAATCCTACAGAGGCATAGCTATTTCTTCTTACCATACAGTTTTATCTGAGTTGGTTTAGAGACACTCTCAATTTTTATTTCAGCATATTATGGGGGTACAGATGTTTAGGTTACATATGTTGCCCCTGCCCCCCTCCCTCCCAAAGTCAGAACTTCAAGCGTGTCCATCCCCCGAATGGTGCGCATCGTAGTCCTTATGTACGCATATACTTGTCCCCTCTTCCCCCATCCTACCTGCCCGACACCCAATAAATGTTATTCTTATATGTGCACTTAACTTAATCACATCTGCAAAACTCCTTTTGTCATGGAAGGCAACCTATTCACAGATTCCAGGGGTTAGAAGGTAGGTATTTTTGGAGGGTCATTATTTAGCCAACCACATACATCAAACTGAGATAAACATCTTCAGAGAAATGAATTTGTGTGTATCCTTTCATTATTTCCAAGAGTACATTTCAAAACATAAGGTTACTGATCAGATAACATGCCCATTTAAGATTTTTACTCAATATTGGCCTATGTAACATTTAGCAAAAGCCTAATTGAATGAGTATTATCTAGTTCAATCCAAGAATATTGACCAGGATTTTATGAGAGCTGTATTTTAATTTAATGTGATTTATTTTGGAATCTTCAAACCTTTTAATCATCTTAACACTAGCTTTTAGTTTGTTGTTTTTTTTTTCCCCCTTATTTGTTTAGTCAGTTTCCAGTAACAAAAGCAGAGGAACTCCCTTAGTTTTTATACCCAAACAAAATCCTAACAGAACAAAGAAATGCTATTAAATAAGATTTACTCTTCTATCAACCCTAAAATAGCTATCCTATAAAATTCAAGTGACAAAAATAGATGAGATACTGTAACATCTAAAGAAAAAAAAGGAAGAAAGAAAGCTGTGATTTACTAGAGAAATTCATAAGCAGGATATCATAGGAAGCGAGAGTTTTCTTAAAGTGCTTGTCATATACTACAGACTTGATTTATTGAATCAAGTTTTGGAATCTGTCATGAATAAAATTCATGAGTTGGAGTTGGAAAATAAGGTTATTATTGTTTCAAATCAAAGCAATGTGAGGAAACCAAACCAAAACACAAAACTCCCACTGCTTTCATGATGATAAACTAGCATGGGTTCCTAGCCACCTCCTCTAAGATCAGAATTGGAAAAACCAAAGAACCAAAGAAGGAAGTAGGAAATTTGAATTCCAAGATCTAACATAAATAAACAAATAATCTGATTTGATCCATCCCAGGCACCCCCCCTGGCCTCCAACTGGTGCATGTGATGCGGGAGGTAGTGGAGGGAGGCCCTTGGGAAGTGTTTCCCTCCCCTAAGCTTCTTCGCTTTGTTACCTCCAGACAATCATTGCTTTCCCTTCACCACCTACATCATCGCCAACACTCAGAAGACAGTGATTTATGGAGCAATCAAGGCTCCGAAAACATAAGGAAGTAAAGCACAAACAGCAGGGAAACAAAAACGATGGGCTGAGGAGATGGTGAGGACAGGTGGGGCTGGCCAGCTGCCTCTGCGTCAGTGTCTCCAGCCTCGCCTCTGCCGGACACTCGGGGCCGTTAGGTTGAAATCGAAGAAGGCAGTCTCGTTCTCTCTGGCAGCTGTGCCTCAAACGCTGAGGTGAAAAGGACAAAGGAGCTAAAGGAGTGCAAGCATGGGGGAATCATCAGCAGTGTTTGATGTTTGGAACTTTCTGCCTTGGTTCTCATCTCTACCCCTGGCCTTCAGTCCTTTCCCAGTGCCTCTGGCCAGAGTGACCGATACCTCCAGGGAAACAGGAGCTCTCAGATCAGATACAAGACATCTGAGTAATGCAACTCCTGCAAAAGGTTTAAATTGAACAATAATTGAGCAATTGAAGCACAAGAATTATAGTTACAATTTAAAATAAGTATAGCATACATATTTATGCTTAGGCAGGACAGTTAAGATATCAGCAACTTGAAACTAGGAAAATAAATCACATAATTGGAAATATTAGATATTAAAATACAATGGATAAAATAAAGAATATACTAGAAGGAATAAATACCACACTGGATATGTCTGAAGAATGAATTAGGGATTTGCAAGATAATGTTGAAGGACTTTTCTAGATGACAGCTCTAAAGAATAAAGATATAAGAAAGATACATAAATTATAGTAATAAAGATAAACTTAAAGATGGATGATCCAGCTGGATAATTCTTCAAATGTGAAAACATAAAAATATTCTTGGTATTTAAGATTTCAGAACTTTTGCTAAGGTCACACAGTAAAATCATTCTTTAACTAGGCATTCAAATAAGTGAATAAAAACAAGCAAACTCCAGAGGAGCCATAGGTGTCGGGGGAAAAAGGAGTAGCCAAATTCCTCAATAACTTTTATTATGGAGGAGAGAGAGGCAGAGAGAAAGAGAAGAACAAACACAGATCTGCTAGAACCTAGTTAAAATAAATTAGAAGTTCGTCACTAACAACTGAAAATTAAGTTCTTGAGTTTTAGAAAATTCAATAAAATGAAGGCTGAGGAATAACAAAGGGATGTAAGTCTGTGCTATAGTAGTGTTTTTATTATGGGGAACATGCAGATAGTGGTAAATTTAAGAAATCAGAAGATAAAATAAACATACTATATTTCTTCAGCTGAGATCGACCCCCTTAAAAACAAAAAATAACATACAACTTTAAAATGAGAAGAACTAAACTAGATATATCAAAACAAAGAAAGAAAAAGACAGAGACAGATAACAAGAGGAAAATAATTAAGTTCACATATAATTAAAAATAAAACCAGATGCGGATACTCAGTTTGCTCTGGGAGGCTGAGGTGGGTGGATTGTTTGAGCTCAGGAGTTCGAAACCAGCCTGAGCAAGAGCGAGATCCCATCTCTACTAAAAATAGAAAGAAATTAATTGGAGAACTAAAAATATATAGAAAAAATTAGCCAGGCATGGTAGCACATGCCTGTAGTCCCAGCTACTTGGGAGGCTGAGGCAGAAGGATCGCTTGAGCCCAGGAGTTTGAAGTTGCTGTGAGCTAGGCTGACACCATAACACTCTAGCCTGGGCAACACAGTGAGACTCTGTTCAAAAATAAAAAATAAAAAAAAAAAAATAAGACTTGATCATATGTTTTCTTCAAGTGACATTCCTAAAACAAGACCTACAGACATATAAAAAGGAAACATTAACATCAAAAAAGCCAGGGCAACAATTTTAAAATCTAACATAATAGAATTTGAGGCAAAAATATCACGTAAGAAAACAGTGATGTTATATACTGGAAAAGAAAAAATACAAAAAGAAGGCATGATATCATAAACATTTATATGCCTTATAACACATGCTCAGAACATATAAATCAAAACCTTTCAGAAAGAAATAGGTAAATTAACAACGGTCATTTGAGCTTTTCCATACCTCTCTCAGAAATTGTGATCAGGGAGACAAAATAAGCAAACTATTCTCCACGCAGAACCTGGAGCACTTTTAAAGATGTAAATTAGATCATGTCATTTTTCCTACTGAAATTCTTCTATAGCTTTGTGTTGTTCTTAGAATAGAATCCAGAAGACTCTGCAAGTCTCTGCATGATTTGCTCATGATTTGTTTTTATCTTATTTCGTTCTTTTCTCTCCCTTTATATATTATATTTTCACCAAACTGGTCTTCGACTGGTCCCTGCTTGGAAAACACTAAGCTCCTTCTTGCCTTATAATCTTGGACTTTACTGCTCTCTGCTACAATAGCTTTCACTTATGTCTAATGCTTTCATTTTGTTCACATCTCTCCTTAAAATATCTCTTTCCCAGAGAGGCCACATCAATTCATAGCATATTTAAAACAAACAAATAAACAAAAGATACCTGTTTTCTCCTTATTTCTCTATGCCAACACTTTATTTTCTCGGCAATGCAATTTTGTTTATATTTTTACTTGTCTGCTGTCAGTCTTTCCCACTAGCGTCAAAGCCCTGTCAGGGACTATGACTTTTTATCCACTGCACACTCACACTCCAGCCGAGTGCTGGACACGCACCGTGTGCCCCCGTATTGCTGAATGGGGCAGTGCCGTGGACAGGAAAAAATGAGGCTTTGGAACCCCAGACTTCCAACTTGACAGTTGTGTAACTTTGAAAACACTTCTGGCCTCAGTTTCATCATCTGTAAAAAGTATAGAATTTTAACAACCTAGCTAGGTCGCAAGGATGAACTCACTGATGAGTTAATTCATGTAAAAACTTCCAAGAATGGGGCCTAGCATTTAGCAGATCAGTTGGTGGGCAATGAAGAAGACTGGATTCTGAGCCCTCCTTTCCTAGCTCAATCGCCCTTGATGCAGAATTGTCAGTGTGACTACAAGCTACAACCGCCACAGATTGAATTCCTTGGTTCCCTGCTTTTCCTTGTTTCTTATAGTAAAACATGAGTGTTAGATTCAGGTCAGAAAATCATTTGAACTTCATTTTGATTATTATGACAATGTTATCAGGCTTGCCAGATTAAAGCAATCGCCACCTCGGTATCATTTCTATGGGCAGGCAAGTGGACAGTGTGCATCAGGATTAAATAGCGCAGAGTCTGTTCTGCCTCTTGCATGGAATTAATTGTGGTGTAGCTTCCATTTCATTAGAGGAGCACTTTAAAACAGGTCAAGTGTAACCAAGACTAAATTGAAAATGCATTATTCTATTTTGGTAGGTCCTCTAAGCTGATACATATTTAATGTAATTTTATAAGGAAGTTCAAATGTCAGGCAGACTACTTTAAGGAAACAAATGCCTTCAATCTCACACTAGGTAATTTTAGAATAAACACTCAGTATATCTCCTCTACTATCATGGAGCATTTTCTGGACAGAAGATAAGCCATTTGTTTGAGTTATGTGGCATAAAGCCGGCAGTAGTACGTTGAACACTATTCTCTTTATTGTCTGTGTTTCTTTGGGATTTCTTTTATGCTTTCAAGAATACCTTGTATTTTTCTACATTTTCTTTCTTAGTATTGCACTCCTGGAATTATGGAAGTTTAATGAAATTTAGTTTCCTTCTTTACTGTTTATCCACAGTATGTACAATTTTACTTATCAGATTGTTCAATCAGCTAGACAACCACAATAACTTTTAACTTTTCACCAGGTGTAAAGCAACTCCTTGTAGATAAAATCACTTTCTGTGGTAGTAAACATCACTCAAAAAAAAAAAGAACAGAACATTTCATTTCTATGATTGTCCTGATTTTTCAAAAACGAATGATTGAACTAATGGGTCATGTACTTTGGGCATTTGCATTTGTCATAGTGGTTTGGGATTTGGGGAAGGATGAAGTGTACTGTGGAGTTATAAGTTGTGCCCATAAATAATTAAGTGTAGTGTTTGGCTCTCAAAACATCCAAATCAATTGAAAGAAATTACTTCCCTTCCTGCAGAGTGCTTTGGGGAAATTCAAAATTAGAATTTCTGGGTCTCATGTTTAAATTTGTGCCATGGATTTTAAAAGATCATTGGATTTTTCAGGAATGTTTTACCAGATATGAAGACACTCCAGTTTGATCCTTTTCCAAAAGAAAAATCTATGAACATTTATGCTTCCACATCCAATTTCTTTCTTTCTTTTTAAAATTTTTTATTTGCATATATTCATAGGGCACAAGTGAAATTTTGCTACATTGATATATTGCATTGTGGTGAAATCAGAGTGTTTAGTGCATCCATCATTGGAACAATGCACATTGTAACCACCAAGCAACCTCCCATCATCCATCCTCCACTACCCCCACCCCTCTCAGTCACCACTGTCCATCATCCCCACTCTGCATCCATGTGTGAACTATACTTAGTTTCCACTTATATGTAAGAACAGGCAGCATTTGTCTTTTTGTGTCTTGAGTTGTTTCACTTAAGATAGTGGCCTCAAGTTCCACCCATGTTACTGCAAAAGACATTATTTCATTCTCTTTTATTGCTGAATAGTATTCCATTTTGTATGTATATGACCTTTTCTTTATCCAGACCTTCATGGATGGACATTTAGGTTGACTGTCTTTACTATTGTGAATAGTTCTGCAATAAACATTTGAGTGCAGGTATCTTTTTGATGTAATGATTTCTTTTCTTTTGGGTAGATACCCAGTAGTGGGGTTATTGGATTGAATGGTAGTTTTATTTTTAGTTCTTTGAGACATCTTCATACTGTTTTCCTTAGATGTTGTACTAATTTACATCCCCACCAACAGTTTATAAGAGCTTCATTTTCTCTCCTCTCCAGTATCTGTTTTTGTTTGTCTTTTTTAAAAATAGCCATTCTGATTGTTGTAAGATGATATCTCATTGTGGTTTTAATTTGCATTTAGCTAATGATTAGTGATGTTAAACATTTTTTTTTATGCTTTTTGGCCATTTGTCTTCTTTTGAGAAATGTCTATTCATGTCCTTAGCTTACTTTTTGATGAAATTATTTGGTTTTTGTTGTTGCTGTTTGGTTGTTTGACCTCCTTGTAAATTCTGGATATGACTCCACTGTCAGACGTATAGTTTGCAAACATTTTCTCTCATTCCAGAGATCGTCTGTTCACTCTGTTATGTCTTTTTCTGTGAAAAAGCCTTTTAGCTTAATTAAGTCCCATTGTTTGTTTTTGGTTTTTTACCTGTGTTTTTTTTTTGAGACAAGAGTTTCGCTTTGTTGTCCAGGCTACAATGAGTGCCGTGGCATCAGCCTAGCTCACAGCAACCTCAAACTCCTGGGCTCAAGCGATCCTCCTGCCTCAGCCTCCCGAGTAGCTGGGACTACAGGCATGCGCCACCATGCCCGGTTAATTTTTTCTATATATATATATATATATATATATTTTTTATAGTTGTCCAGATCATTTCTTTCTATTTTTTAGTAGAGACGAGGTCTCGCTCTTGCTCAGGCTGGTCTGGAACTCCTGACCTTGAGCGATCCATCTGCCTTGGACTCCCAGAGAGCTAGGATTACAGGCATGAGCCACTGCACCTGGCCGGGATTGTAGTTCTTTATTCCTCAAAGGGTATGTGGGTGGCCCATCACAGTGATTACCACACTATGTGCTGGAAACATTCTTTTATATATCCTACAGGAAGTGCAAACTCAGCACATGGCATACAGTAATGCTGAAAGCCTTTTGACCTGTTTTGAAGCCACTGCCATTCTTGCAGTAATGGGGGCCTCTAGTCATGGAGGCCTTTCTTCTTCTTTATCACTTACCCAATTCAACCAATTTTCAAATCCTGCTGCTACTACTCCCACAATGTTTGTCAGTTTTCTACTCTTCTTTACATTCCTCCCATCATCACCTCCCACTTCTCACTTAGGTTGTTTCAATACTTTAATAACTGTTCACACTTCGTAACTAGGAATAAGCATGGCAAAGGCTTAATCATTCTTTTTGTGAAAAGACTATTAGGAGGTAGAGCCCTGTGCTGCAGATAGTATATTTGTATTTCACCAAGTCTCTTTAAAGGTCATTAATGGCATTCCTATGAACAAAATGGGGAAATGAACCAGAAGCGAGCATAATTATGTAAATTTGTATTCGGGTGCCTGCGTCTAAAAAGATGTCAGGCTGACATACTTGAATGCTGTTTCCTGTTCACTGATTTACTTTAAGATTTAGATGAAAATATCAAAAGAATGCTGTGACATTTTTAGATGCCACAAAACTGGGAGGTTTAAAAAATATTCTAGGTGACAGAATCAGGTTTCATAAAGGTCTCTTGACAGGCTGGAATAATGAACCAAATCCAGTAAGATAAAATTTAATCATGACACATGTTAGGTCCTGCCTTTGTATTTTCAAATGAACTACTTTTGTGTAAAATAAGGGAGACTGGATTTAATAGCAGCACATGAAAACAGGACTTTCTTGACTCTAACTATGCATGACAATCACCTGGCTGAATTTAAAAAAATTTCAGTGCTCAGGATCCACCTTCAGATTTATGTTAATTGGTCTGGGGTAAGGCCTAAGCATAAAAGTTTTTTGAAAGCTTTTGAGGTGATTCATATGTGCAGCCAAGTTTCAGAACCACTAATTTTAGCATAGTATGAGTTAGCTGTGTGATACCAGAAAGAAGCAGCACAGGACATCATCCTTAGTGTCATGGGCTTTGGGGTGAAAAAAAAGTAGTTCTAATTTCAGATCTACTCCTTTCAGGATATGCGGCCTTAATCTCTCTCGATGTAAATTTTTTCTTCTTTAATATGCCAATAATAGAACATACTTCTTAGGGGTGTTGTGAGTACTAAATAACATTTTTCATGTGGAAAGTTTAGTACAAAAATTAGCATGTAGTTCATGCTCAAAAAATGTTACAATGGTCATTATTGAACTATATTAATAGAATAGTCAAATTTAGAATGTATAAACTACAGTTTGCTCTTCTCTGCCCTCTGCAAAATATAATATGGTTTACTTTCTAAGCACCAATCTTCAGGAAAGATGGATAGACTGGTTTCAGTTTTGATCGTGGATGAACAAACTAGAAATATACAAGGAATGTTCAAAACCACTGACGGTGTTAGTCTAAGACAAAATGCATTACAGTTTTTTTTAAAGGAAAACTGAAATCCTGGTATGAGAATCAAAGCTTGCATCATTATGTTACACATCTAAGAGTGGAATTAGAACACTGGGCAGAAACTGATGGGGAGGGATATTCCAATGGCAAGAGCCTCTTTTTCAAAATGTGCCCGCCTCCGCTTTCTGTTTTATGGTCTCTATACTCAAAAGTCTTGGCTGTGCCTTCACCAATATATATAGGCTTCCTTGAATTTGTTCCTTTAGATGTGTTCTTTCCAAAGCTAAACTGAAATTCTATCTCAGTAAATGTTGTAAGGTGTTCATATTTGAATAACATTTTTCAGCTTATGTTTTTTTATTGATGAAGATTTTTTAGTGTAACAAATCTGAAATAAGTATTTTAATAGCTGGATTTAGCTTCTCTTACACAGTTAATTAGGAATTTGAATACTCACATTGCAGTCTCTAGTTAGCAGCCTCAGATCAAAAACAGTAGTAGATAAGGGGTGGTCGTATGGGCACATATACTCCTCCTCTTATGCCTTTGGAGATTTTACCAGTTAATCACAGCATTCTTTACTACAGAGCCTAGGCTCAGCCTCATATTCCTCCTCAACACAGTGCCTCATATTGGTCCTCTGGCAAGGTATTACAATTGGCACAAACATTGAAATAATTTTCCTATTTGTGCAGGTGATCTTTAACATTTTTGTAGGACACTTAAGATCTTCATGAATCCACAAACTTTTGAAAGACATCAAAATATGTGTTCTTAGAATTTATACGTGGACATGATACAACCCATCTCACAGTATAATTGTTGAGAGGAAGTGAACACTTTTTCTTTATTTCTGATGATTCTTTCCATGCAAATGGATCCTTATTAATGTAAGAGTCCTAGCTTTTCTCTGCCTTTGCTTGGGCTGTTTTTTAAAAAATTAGTAGACTTCATTAGGGGAAGGCAGTTTTAGGTTTTACCAAAAAATTGAGTGTCAAGTACAGAGAATTCCTACACACCCTTCTAACCACACCTTCTCCCCCCAATTTCCCTTATTATTAACATTTTGTATTACAGTGGTACATTTATTATAATGGATGAGCCAATATTGACACATTGCTTTAACTAAAGCCCATAGTGTGTATATTAGAGTTCACTTCTTGTACATTTCATGGGTGTTAAAAATGTGTAATGGTCTATATCTGTCATGACAGTATCATACAAAATAGTTTTACTGTCCTAAAAATCCCCTGTGCTCAACCTATTTATCCATCTTTTCCTCCATGTCCCCAACCCCTGGAAACTTCTGGTCTTTTTACTGTCTCCATAGTTTTGTCTTTTCCAGAATATCAAATAGTTGTAATGATACAGAATGTAGCATTTTCAAATTAGTTTCTTATACTTAGCAATATGCAGTTAAGTTTCCTCCATGTTTTTTCATGGCTTGATAGCTCATTTCTTTTTTATCATTGAAAAATATTTCATTTTATGGAGGTACCACAGTTTATACATCTGTCTACTGAAGGACATCTTGGTTGCTTTAAAGTTTTAGCAATTATGAATATAGCTGCTATAAACATTTGTGTGCAGGTTTTTATACAGATGTAAGTTTTCAATTTATTTGGATAAATACCAAGGGCCACGATTGTTGAATCACATAGTAACATTATGTTTAGCTTTACAAGAAACTGCCAAATTATTTTCCAAAATGGCTGTACCATTTTGTATTTCCACCAACAATGAATGAGAGTTCCCATTGATCCACTTTCTTGTCAGCATTTGGAATTGTCAGTGTTGTGGATTTTAGCCAGTGTATAATGGAATAACATTGTTTTCGTTTGCAATTCCTTAATGACATATTAGCATTTTTTCATATGCTTATTTGCCATCTTTATATTCTCTTTGTGAGGTGTCCAGATCTTTTGCCCATTTTTAAATTGGATTTTTTGTTTTGTTATTGTTGAGTTTTAAGAATTCTTCACATATTTTGAATACCAGTCTTTTATCAGATAGGTATTCTGCAAATATTTTCTCTATGGCTTGTCTTTTCATTCTCTTAAGAGTGTCTATCATGGAAAAAAAGTTTTTAATTTTAGTGAAGCCCAACTCGTCATTTTTTGGTTTCATGGATCATCCTTTCACTGTTGTATCTAAGAAGTCATCACCAAACTGAGGCTACCTAGATTTCCCTCATGTTATCTTTGAGAAGTTTTACAGTTTTGCATTTTACATTTAGGCCTATGATCTATTTTAAGCGAATTTTTAGGAAAAATATAAGTCTGTTGCTAGATTCATTCTTTTGCATGTAGATGTCTGGTTGTTCTAACACCATTTGTTGAAAAGATGGGCATAGCATTTCATACCTATCATTTATTTCTGAGAGCATTCTCTTTTCTCTCACTAATGCACATTTGACAGGTTCCACATCCTAGCCCCAGACCACAACCAAGAAAACAATCAGCAGTTGATGCTTTATTGGCCTTATGACAGGCCAGTGTATATGCCATCAGTGATTTCAACTAGTTATTTATTTAGAGGAGATTTATAGGTTATAGAAAGCTTTGTATGTGACACTCCTATTGGCTTTGGCCACTTGCTCACTGTTAGGTTAATCCTGTGATACAATCTCTGTGTGCAACTCCTGTCAAAAGATCTTGTGATAGTGACTTCAGCAGTAGGAAAAGTTAAGACTTTTTGCTACTATTAGGACATTTATTGGCATTCCAATCAAGGAGTATACCAAGAAATTGAGGTTATAGTTCTTATTTAAAGAATGGGAGGATCCTGGACAGTGTTTTTCAATGGGTGTTCAGTGGAGAAAATGCATCACATCACCTGACGTAGCTGTTACAGTGCAGGTTTCTGGACTATATGTACACCTGATGACATCAGAATCTCTGATGATGGGCTATGGGAAATGATTATGTCTTCTAATTTTTGCTTAAAAATCTTCCCAATGTCCTTTGGACTAAGAACCAGGAAAATAGTCCTGGTTGTAGTGGAAATACCTGTATTGGCATTCAAATGGAAAAATCCTGAGCTTGCATACCTGAGTAAAAAAGTGTGCGTATTTGTGTGTGTTGGAGGTAAAGGTATTGTTATCTAAATGTGTCACATGCATTTCACATCTAACTTTTGTAAAGTTAAGTATATTATCTTTGCACCAAACATATGGCTACTGCAATTTCTGTCTTAGTGATTAGCATAAACACTCTGATGCACAAACTACAAACCTGGAAGAGATTCCACAGTTTTCTTTCTTTACCCAATCTGAAGTCCTGCAGTTGCTTACATCTACCCTTATTAATTGCTTATATATGTCCTTCTCCCTCATTTACATTTAAACTCTTTAAGCCTCCACAATTTTATGGCCTGGTTTACTGCAATGGCCTCCTAATCTATTCCTTCTTATCCACCTTTCTCATTGATTATTATCATAATGCACTTTATACAATGCACATCTGCTGCTGTCATTAGCCTGATTGGAAATCTTGCAATTTAAACTCATCAGCATAGCACAAATCTCCTCATGATCTCAGCCTTAACTGCCTTCTACAGCTTTATTTCAAATTACTCTCCCAGATTTACAATGTGTTCCAGCCACAAATAACTACTTGTATTTCTTTGAATATTTTCATTCTTCTTGGTGTAAAATGTTCATTCCTCTTTTATTTCTTTGCTGAAGATTCAACTTCCCATGAAGCTTTCCCTGAAAGGCATTTGCCCTCTCTGTATTTCTCTGTGTTCTCAGAGAACCCTCATGGCACTTACCATATTTAATTGCAATTATTTATTTAGCTGTTTCTCCCTTCATCAAGTGGAACTCCTAGAAGACTGAGTTTCTTGTAAAAGTTTTTGTATATATGCTTGTATGAAAATTCTGTTCCTTCCTGAAACAAACATTAAGGACTTCAATTACAGATAATGTAGAAGATCAATACATTTTGGGGGAAAAGCTATACAACTTCAGAAAAAGTAAATAAAACATTGAAAAATGAAACATTTTAAATAAATAGATGATCCTACAGGAAGGAAAGCAGTATCTCTAAAGTCCAAAATGGGAATAGAACTACAATGGACAGCAAGAATGGTAAGCCAATTTTGTAGCTGTACTAGAGAGAGGATGAGTTGGAATGGGGATTCTTAACCTCTACAACACTGAGATCTAGATTTTGATGCTCAGAGAAAGGAAACAAGGCCTTGTACTCTGTGAAGTAAGTGAGAATAAGATGTTAACTTGGATCTTTGAAGGGCCAAAAGCTTAGTAAACAGTTAGATTAAATAAAATTGTGTTTGTCGGCAAAGAATGACAAAAAGAACATTTGTTTCTTTTTCATTGATCTCAGGTTAAAAAATAGTCATTCCTAATTATTCAAAACCATTTCTTGAAGGTTTTAGGTGAAATCTAGTTATACACATTGTCCAACAGCCCCCAAGATGAGAAATTAATATAAAAATTGATCCCAAGCCAGTAAAACACTCAAACGTTTTACAAAAGTAAACATTAAATACCTGAATGTGGAGTATAAAGGAAAAAGGTAAACAAAGACGATTCCAAAGATTTTGTCTATAGCAACTCAATGACACTGCCATTTTATGAGATAGTGAATATCTGAAACTAAGCAGGTTTTACTAAAGGAAACAAGAAGCATAGAGAATGAAAGGTTCATGTCTGAGGTGCTTCTTAGACCTCGGAGAGCAGATGTTAAGTAAGCAATTGAAATGCAAGTGGTATTCAAGGAAAGGTTTCAGCTAGGAAATTTATTTTGGGGAATCATCAGCATAAAGATGGTACTCAAAGCTATAAGAATGGATGAGCTCAGCAAGAAAGTGAGTCTAATAAGTGAAGAAAAGTAGATGGAAAAAATCTAACATTAAGTTCGAGATGAGGATGAGGCACTAGCAAAGAAGGTTTAGATGGTGACATTAATAAGGCAAAACCACATTAAAAGAATATTTCCTGTCACTCAAGCTACTTTTTAAAATAAAGTATTTTGAGAAAGAGGAAGTATCAACTATGTAACATTGCTGAGAGTCAAAGTAATGTGGAAACCGAGAGTTGACCATTGCATTTAATGTGAATGTCATTAATAATCTTTATATAAACATGTTTGTTGGGGTCATGGGGATGAAATTGTAATTCGGGCAGATGTAGGAAAAATGGAAGAAAGAATGTAGACAATTGAATGTAGACAACTCTTTTGAGAATGTTGACTAATTTGATGGAAGTTGAAGTGGTTATGGAATCATGGGCAGCAATTTCTTAAGCTGGAAGGTATTATAGTAAGTTTGTAAGCTTATGGAAATGAACCAGAGAGAAGGAAAAAGCCCTGATGATGTAAAGGAGGAGCTGTTTGCAAGAAAGAATTTTCAGGTAGGTAGGATGAGATGGTATCTAGTGCATAAATAGGAATATCCTAAGAGGAATATCAACTGTCTATCCATTGTGAAAGATGGGATATAGAATAATATGGGAACACATGAAAGTATGTCTGGTAGTAGGAGAATGGGGATTTTCCTCTTCAGGTGGCTTACTTTTTCTGTGAATTAAGTAGTTAGGATATTGTTGAAGGTAAGTAGCAGAAAAGATTAGTTAGGGGGTTTAGAAGCATATTATTGAAAGTGTCACTTTTTAGAGTGGGAAAGTAAGTTTCAACAGAGAAATGTATTAGAATTTTATTTAATTTCTAGGACCCACTTGAGATTTGCAAGCTTATATATACAGCGAGACTCAATAGCATGGTTACTGTTATTTTTCAGCCACATTCCACTACCTTAGTGCAGACACAGAATAGATAAAGAATTGGTTGTCTCCAAGGTTGGAGGTGCAAGTGTTTTAGAGTGTGGTAGGCTGACAAATGCCCCTCCCCAAAGATGTTCACATCCTAATCTCTGGAACCTGTGTATGTTATCTTATATGGCAAAAGAGATTTTTCCAGATGTGATTAAATTAAGGATCTTGAGATGGGAAGATTATCTTGTCCAGGTGTGCCAGATGTGATCACAGGGTTTCTTATGAGAGAGTCAGAAGATCAGAGTGAAGAAAAGGTGATATGGAGATGAAAGCAGAGGTTGACTAAGGCAGAGGGTTAGTGTTTATAGTTCTAGGTTAGAATCATTAATATATACAACTGAGATGACATGTAGGACAAATCACTGGAAATGATAATGTTAAAGAAATGAGATATCAGGGGTGTATGAATCTTAAAGGAGGAAATTTACATCATACATAATGATGGCAGGAGTAGTGGTAGGAAAAATTTCCAGGTAGCTGAAGTAATTGTGGCCATGTAAATCCAAAACTCTTTAAAAAAGGAAAAAAAAAAAATGTAACAGATCAACGAGCATAAAATCCACAGCTTTTCAGCATAGAAGTCAGAGAACATATGAACCTTAAATTATTTGTAAATAGAAAAATAAGCACTAATTCCCAGCAGAGTTACCTGCCAAGCTTCTACTATAAGCCCTTGCAGTGGGGTAAGGAGGTATGGAAAAACCTATACTGAACAAAGAAGGAAAACAAAGCACATAGGAATGAGATAAACTAACACCCAGAAAGAGAAAGTACACCCTTACGGTGAAATTATTGAAAGACAGTCCTGCTAAATCAGACCACTGACCACAGGGAAACAAAGGCCTGCAGCACATGTGTGGTTGTCTTAGGAAGACAACACTTCTGGGGAAAGAATAAAGTAAAAAAGGAAGGGAAAGTTTTCATGTAGGGACTAGGTGATAACTAGTAAAAGATAAAGGGAAGGAGGGCCGGGCGCGGTGGCTCACGCCTGTAATCCTAGCACTCTGGGAGGCCGAGGTGGGCGGATCGTTCTGAGCTCAGGAGTTCGAGACCAACCTGAGCAAGAGCGAGACCCGTCTCTACCAAAAATAGAAAGAAATTAATTGGACAGCTAAAAATATATATAGAAAAAAAAATTAGCCGGACATGGTGGCACATGCCTGTAGTCCCAGCTACTTGGGAGGCTGAGACAGTAGGATTGCTTGAGTCCTGGAGTTTGAGGTTGCTGTGAGCTAGGCTGACGCCACAGCACTCGCTCCAGGCAAGAGAGTGAGACTCCGTCTCAAAAATAAATAAATAAATAAAGAGAGTTGTTGATTGTTTAGTTTGTCAGCTTTTTGCTTTTTGTTAGGACAGACTTCTAAGGTCCTTACGTGCTAGACTAGAAACCAAAAGTCAATAATAAATATTGAGGTTTTACTTTTTACCAAGAAAAATTAATTAAGAGACCAATATTTATAAATATCTTAGGGATTTTTTTAACAATAGAATATTTAAAATCCTACTGTAAAATTATGAAATATAGGATAATTATAAAATATTGCTCAGGAAATCAAAGACAACTTTATAAAATGGAAAGATTAAATGGAAAGATGTTCCTATAAATAAATATTATTAACACTTGTATTTTCCAGAATTAATTTGATTAGTACTGGGGGTAGTAGATATAATTGTAATAAGTTTTTTAAAGGGTGATAAAAGATATCTAAAGTTAATGTGGAAGAATTATTGAAGCTTTGAATTATTATCTCTTAAAATATATTGTAGAGCCATGGAATGGAATTAAAAGTTAAGTACTATTTCAAAAATATGGATCAGTAAGGGAAAAAAAGACATCCCAGCCTGATGAAAATTCAAGTATATGAGACATTTCATCTGGTAAATATGATATTTCCAATCCAAAGGGACAGTCTATTCTATTCATGAATAATTCTGGGACATTCGGTTAGCTCTTTGAAAAATTTTTTTCTGAGTTGGTATCTGAGATGAATACCAAAATAAATTCCAAATTTATTAAACATTTCAAAGTTATATTCTTTATTGAACATACATGTGGATATTTATATTGTTGGTTGATGAGCCCTAAGCATATTATCAAAGGAGAAAACCATAAAGAGAAAAATTTAATAAATACTACTACATGGAAAAACTCTAAAAAAAGGTACAGTGACTTCTCCCCAAAAAAATGTTGTAGTGACCCAAATGACAAATTGGGGGAAAGTATTCACAGTGTTTGATAAAGCCAATGGTCTCTTCAATCTAAATAACTCTTAAAAATCTTATGAATAAGAAGTAAACCAGGCGCAGTGGCTCACGCCTATAATCCCAGCATTTTGGGAGGCTGAGGCAGGTGGACTGCTTAAGGCCAAGAGTTCAAAACCAGCGTGGACAGCATAATGAGACCCCATCTCTACAAAAATAAAAGAATGAGATGAGCCTGGTGGTACATACCTGTAGTCTCAGCTACTCGGGAGGCTGAGGCAGGAGGATTGCTTGAGCCCAGGAGTTTGAGGTTGCAGTGAGCTATGATCAGGCCACCACATTGCAGCAGCCTGAGTGACAGAACGAGACCCTGCCTCTAAAAAAAAAAAGAAAGAAAGAAAGAAAATATATCTCTTCCCAACTGCCACTGCCCAGACTGACTGGCGATGGACATCTCCTGAACATAGCTGCTGTAGGGATGGCAGTTGGGGTAGATTCCCAACAAAACCTCTTTCTCTTGAACCTTTGATAGACTTGGCATTCATTTAAGGGATCCTTTAGTTAAATGGAGCTGGAGTGGTCTTTGAGCTCATTTTATTATTCTTTGGGAAATTTACCATCTCTGAGTCTTGGTTTCCTCATCTGTTTGTTTAGCAAATAGTTATTGAGCCCTGACTGTGCTAAGCATGTGGAGACAGTGGTCAACAGACAGATAACACACATGAACTCCGTTACCTGTTGATCTGAAATTGGAAATTCAGTACTTACCTAAAAGAATTAGAGATGAATTCCATGTAACACTGTGCCTGGCACCTGGACTATTCTCAATGAATGTTAATTCATTTTCTTCTTTCTTCATTCTCTGAAACTAGACTGAGCACAGCATTGTCTAGTCTGTGCTTAGAGCTCTCTGATTTCTTCTCTCTGGAGAACAGATTTCTTCTTTTAACTCTGTTACTTGGTTCTGTTGCCTTGTGTACAGAAACTCTTGAATGATGTTCCCAGCAATTGTTTGCCTGTCACAGCTACTGGAAAAGAAACATTGTCCCTGCACACACCAGTGTTCTTACTGAGAGTTGGCTTCACTGGCAGCTGGAAAGACTGCGGATAATGGGGTTGGTTCGGATTGCTTGAGGTATCATCAAATACACTCTTCCTGAAGCATGTAGGTGCCTGCTCTCATTCACTTGTCATGGAGGTCAGCTTTCTTGAGCTGTTTTCATGTTTTCTTGCCTCAACCTGAACACACAGGTTCTTCTGTCTTCAACTAAGCATCTTGTCTGAGTACCTCTAGCCTAGAGCCACTGAACAAGGAATAACCTTAGAGATCATATGACTTGTACAAACCTGTTCAGAGAAATGGCATGCTCAAAACTATAGTAAATGATGCTCAAAAATACAGTTAGTGACAGAGTCTACATTATGCTCAAAATGTACTTTTATTGTACCATGCTGTGGGTGTTTCTGTGGAATTGAAAACTGTTCTCCTCAAAGGACGAAACAGTCCAGATTCCAAGCAGCATTAGGTTGTTGCCACCCAATCCCGGGGAGGACTGAATGATGAAGGATTGTTAGCACCATTAGATTTGTGTGCAATATTGAATGAGTCCAGATTTTGCCAAGCCCTCAGTCAGCAATCCTTTCCCTGTGCACCTGTCTTATCTAAGCTTCCTCCAAATTGGTGCATTTCCATCTCTTTCCCATATGCTTCTGATTAACCAATCAGTAATGAAAATGAAAGAAAGCAGAACAGCAAAATGATCAAAGAGAAGAAATGGCAGAATGAAAAGAGCAACAGCACAGCATGTACTTGGAGCTTGCTTCAGAATGGGGGCACCAGCTGTAGAGATGCGTGGAAGTAATTTGCACATCACTCCCCTGCACCAGCTTTGACTTTAGACGTGGCCCATGTGTTCAAATCCCTGGAGAAACGAGTGGCATAGGTATTCTTTACAAACTTACTCGTGCACCAGAGCTGTAGTTGGGTAACAGGGAAATGCCCATGGGAAAAGTTCATAATATATCAAATATTATTAAAAATGAGGTTAAATGGTGTGTAAGGCTCTTTCTCCTGTACTGTCTTGACTCTTGCATGAGCCACTCTTCATTGGTGTATGCTTTACCTTGGTTGTATATTTTACCTTGCACAGGACCAGCTGTCAGCTGACATGTACAGTTTCGTGGCCAAAGAAATTGACTATGCAAACTACTTTCAAACGGTAAGTGTCCAGAAAGGTGAGACTGTTTAAAGTCTGTTCACGAGAGTCGTGATGTGGACAGGAAGGGAAGGTGGCGTGGAACTGAGGGAGGGCCCCTTGGTTGAGCACATGATGGAAGAGGGTGGGGCTTTGACTGTTCTACCTGAGAATGAATCCTGCCTTCTATTATCCCTTGTATGGATTTCTCCAAAAACTTGGTAATAAAACCCACCTCCAACCCTGAGGATGATTGCAACTCAGTCCAGTGGTTCTAAACCAGGAGTGATTGTGCCCCTCCTCCAGTGGACATCTGGCAATATATGGAGATGTTTTGCTTGTCACAGCTGGGAAGGGAGGTGCTACTGGCCTTTAGAGGGTAGAGACCAGAGATGCTTCTAAATATCCCACAGTGTACAGCATAGCCCCCGCAGCAGTGGATTATCCAATCCAAAATGTCAGTAGGTCTGACTTTGAGAAACCATGGTCTGTGATAACAAGGGACTTGAGAAAAATAGAAAGATAAACCTTCCCCCCAGCATGTATTTTTTTAAAATCTAGATTTTTATCAAAGACAATGGCAAATAGGTAAACCATGATCCATGTGACCTGTTTGCCAGCCTCTCATCAACCAAAGCAAAGTTAGCTAGTAAGAAACAGGAAGAAAGAAGATCTGAGTCATCTCAACTTGAATAATCTAGTGCAAATAATTAGGACCCTGGCCGTTTACCAGGGTAGGTGCAAGGCAAGTAAAAAAAAAAGAGAAGAAGAAGAGGAAAAGAGAGAAAAAACTTTTGAGAGAACAAAAATACAAATTAAACAGTGATGCCCACCTGCTTTTAAAGTTGGGAATAAAAGGCTAAGACCTAAAAGCTCTTCATCTATAATCAGGGAAAGGCAGGAGTGATAAGGAAGTAGGGAGGTAAACGGGGAATCCTGAAAGGTTAAAATGCTTTGACAAGTACAGTGGAACAGCGGGGAGCTATTAGCAATTTTCCAACATTTTCGTTAGTGGTCCAGCGTGCAGAGAAGTCCCTCCTACCCTAAAAAGGAGTTGATTTCCATTGCTTCCAACTTAGAAAGTTTATTTTGAAGAAGTATTTTTCAAGTATATTCCAATGGCTTGTTTGTGAAGGTAATGTTTAATTTGAGAGTTTCTAAAACTAATCACTCGTTGCCATTCCAAGCTTTACTAGCCCACCTAATTGTCATTTTCAGCTGATAGAAGTGCAAGCTGAATACCACAGGAAGTCACTGACACTCTTGCAGGCTGTGTTGCCTCAGATCAAAGCACAACAGGGTAAGTGCAAGCCTTCCGTGGACAGGGGAGGGCTGGGGAGCCTGCTTGCCTTTCTGGAGGAGACCAGCTCCTTGTGCATTGTTCACCCTTTTGCTCTGCCCAATGAGGTCCCCTTTAGATGAGCCACTAGGACTTCCCAGGCTGGTGCCTTGATCTAGGTACAGTGAGGCAAAGCACACTCACTCATGGCTGCCCCCTCCACGGCGGTGAGTAAGGGGCGTACGGAGGTATGTGACAGCGCTGGGCACAGCTGTCTAGCCATCCACCCTCTCCAATCCCCCATTATCTCCAAAACCACAGAACGGGGGCTCTCCTGGGCATCTATTTCTTTGTGAGTCTTAGGAGAATCCGGATGACAAAAGAAAGGAAGATTCCAGCATGACTGACTTTCTTAAACTGCTGACTGACCCCTTTGTCACTCCTCCCCACCAGAGGCCTGGGTGGAGAAGCCCTCTTTCGGGAAGCCCCTAGAGGAGCACCTCACCATCAGCGGCCGGGAGATCGCCTTCCCCATTGAGGCGTGTGTGACGATGCTGCTTGAGTGTGGGATGCAGGAGGAGGTGGGTCTGAGCACGGCCAAACCCAGCCTGGGGCGGGTCTCCTCTTCCATGAGACGGGGCCTACCGGTCTCGTTTCCTCTGTGGTCCCCACTCCAGCCCTCTGGAGTCCAAATGTGTTAAGACAATGGTACAGGCTCCTGTCCCGCACACGTGGGTCCTGCCTTTGACCACGAGCCTTCACTTTCACACGGATTGTGAGAGACTGGTCTAGCCATGAGAAATTGATGGCCATATTCTCACCATTTTTTCCTTGCAGTTGACATGATTTGATGCTGTGGGCATTCTGCTGTTGCTACTATTCCTTCTACTTCCTCTTCCTCCTCCTCTTTTTGCTTAATAAGTTACCTAGTCTTCAAAATAGAGCCCTTAACCTTTTTGATCATGACTTTTTAATAGAGATATTGAAAATATGATTGATAGATACATTAGAAAGTACTTTTTAGAGCATGTAAAAAAGCTCTACAACAAATTGGTGGTGACTGTTGTATTAGGTCATTAAATATGCAATGTCCAGTTTCAAATCAAAAGTGTAGTTTATTGTATCTCAAACAAGAAGCAGTACAATTCATCAAAGTATGCACCTAAACTGTCGACAATGGTTTTGCCATCTTAACAGTGGCTTGTTTATGCCAGCAGCGAAGAAGCCTGGAGAACGAGGGAGTGTCGATAAAATAGGGAGAGGCATTTTCCACAGATTATTGAGAACTGAATATTTTTCTTTGCAAGAAGTGGTCCAAAACCTGGAAGAAGTGGTAGTCAGTTGGCGCAAGGTCTAGTGAATACGGTGCATGACAGAGAGTTTCCAAGTCCAGTCTCTGTAGTTTGAGCAGCGTTGTTTGTGCGACATGTGGTCGAGTGTTGTCTTGCAAGAGGGTTGGCCTGTCTCTGTTGACCAATCTCAGCTGCTTAATTGCAAGCATCCTCATCATTTCATCCAACTGGTTGCAGTAGACATCCACTATAATCACTGACCAGGTTTCATGAAGCTGTAGTGGATAATGCCAGTGCTGGACCACCAAACAGACAGAATTAGCTTTTTTGTATGGGTTTTGGACTGTGTTTCAACACTTCATCTTTATCCAACCATTGTGCCGAACGATTGTGATTGTCAAAATGAATTCATTTTTTCATCATGCGTAACAATATAGTGTAGAAATGGTTTGCCTTTATGTCATGACAGGAAAGAAAGGCAAGCTTCAAGACTATTTCTCTTCTGATATTCATTTAATTCATATGGTACCCATCGTTCCAGCTTCTTTACTTTTCCAATTTGTTTCAAATGGTCCAATATTGTTGGAATAGTAACATCAAACCTTGCTGCTAATTCACGTGTAGGTTGAGATGGATTCGCTTCCACTACAGCTTTCAGTTCATTGTTATCCATCTTGGTCTGAGGTCACTCACATGACTCATTTTCAAGATTAAAATCACCAGAATGGTGATTCTCAAACCATCGATGTCCTGTGGTTAGCCACATCCTTCTCAAATACTTTGTTGATATTTCTAGCTGTCTGTGCTGCATTGGTTCCACTATGGAACTCATATTCTAAAATAACATGAACTTTTGACTTATCCATGGTTTCACAAAAATTCCTCTAAAAAAATTTTGAAAGATAATCACAAGCCAAACTGTACATTTGAAAGAATGAGGGCATGTACCTTCACAATAAAAATAAAACAAGAAATGTGAAAGTGAAATGTCAGAGATATCAACTGTCAAATGTAGTACTTAAGGAAATTGGACATTTCATACTTAATAACCTGATATTTATTGCTGTGTAAATCATTTCCTAGGAGATAGATCTCATCTTTGGTTTCTTCCATAGGCTATTTTGACATCTTTACTTCATATTCCTTTGATCCGATCAGCCAGTCAATATTTACTTAGGACATGCTTTGCGTTTATCACTGAGCAAAGTACAAAAGAGTGAGATGGGACTTGGAAACTTGCTAGGGAAAATGAGTCTAACATTTCTTAAGTAAGGCAAGTCAGCCCCAAGCACGTGTGAGTCTCTAAGCAAGCACTGTGTTGCCCGGGCAAACTGGAAGAGCTGTGGGAGAGAAGGAAGCCTGTGAACAGACAGGCGTTGGCTGCTTCCCATACACAAGGCCTGTCTAGATTCTGGACATTCAGAAAGGAATGGGAGTAAATGGGTTTTTTGACCACATTTTTATGTGCTAGGCATTTTCACGTTTGTTACCAATGAAAAAAATGAAAAGGTCTCTACAGTCCCCGAGAGATAATTTTCTGGAGGGAGATGGACTGGCCTTTTCTTTCCCCATTATCTTTTTTCGTTATGGAAAAACGTAAACACATAAAGATAAACTAATGAGCCCCATCACCCAGCTGATGGTCAATCTCGTTTCACCTCTGCCTCTGTCTCCTGCCCCCCATCCCTGCCTTGGATATTTGGAAGCAAATCCCAAACGTATATCATTTCATTAATAATACTTTCATAGGTAGGTCTAAAAGACAAGAAGTGTTTTCAAATATAATAGTATTATTATATCCAAAAAGTAACTAACTTATTAGTGTCATCAGATATCTAATCCGCACAAACCGGCTCTTAAGGAACGGGCTCTCGGACATCTCCCACCTCATCTCCCTGCTCTCCTTCCTGTCTCTGCCCTTCCCAGCCTTTCCACCTCTGGCCAGACCTCACTCTCCCGCTTGCACTTTCCCCCACTTCGTGTCTGCTCTTTCACTTTACTCGCCAATAGGCTCAGATTTCCCTGAGGCTAGAACAAAATATCTTCTTTCAACCCACCTCGTATTCCCTCCCCAGCGCATGGGTTTTCTTTTGTACTACCCAATTGCTTAAAATAGCTTCTGTCATCTGCGGGTCCTGCAGCTTTACCACCACCTACTGATCTTCCTGTGCGGTCATTTCTACCCCACTACTGGGCTCTAAGACCACCCTCAGTGGTCTCCAGGGACCCCCAGATTGCCAAACCCGATGACTGAGTCCCAGCCTCCCGGCCACATCACTGCCTGGTGTTACTAATGGAGCATCCTTGAGACTAGTGGCTCCTTCGGCCCTCCCTTGTCCCCTTCTTGCCTCTGACAATAGGGGCCTCAGGGTCTTTGTTTGAGCACCACCACCCGACTCTGCCCTCCAAGAGCTGTGCCTCAGCCTCCACAGGGATTCTCCCAGTGGAAGGGCTCCACTCTGTTTGCTGCCATTCTTCAATATTCCCCTGCAGATTTTCCTCTAGCACCCCTAAAACTGGACTCCCTGGCTATCTTAACAATGCCTTCCTCCTCCTGGTTTTTATGCTTCTCTCAGTTACATAAGCAAAAATCTAAAGGCTTACACTTGACATCTCTGTTTCCCTCTCTGTGGCATTGGCCATCACCAAATCGTGTCGGCTCTCCTTGCGTGGCGATGGCATAGTTTTATGAAGATCTAGGCCACCCCTCTGTTGCGTTCTGTAGCTTGCTGCCTTTGTCATGGCAGCCGTACCCACACACCAGTCCGAAGGCGTTTATGTAGCTTCCTCGCATATATGCCAAGGAGCTTCACACATCTATTTATCCAATATATACCTTATTTTGAGAAGGGAGTTAGTGATCCTAGCAGGCCATAAACTCAGTACTCCAGACGAGGAACATTTTCTGCTAAAGGAACTTGTGAGTCTGAATGGCTATAAAAGATTAAAGGAGCAAGATTCTGCCAGCTCATTTCTCAGCCTGTGGATTGCATCCTAGAATGCAAGGAGCTAAGAGTGAAAAGGAAACCAATAGATCTTTAACCCGTGTCTAACTTATCTGTGACGTGGAGGTTTCTTTCCAACTCTGACCTGCATCCGCCTTCTCTTCCACACAGCCCTCTCCTACTCTTCTCTTTCTCTCCATAGTTCACTTTAGCTCTGCAGGTTGCAGTGGTTCACTCGGAGGAGGTGCCAGGGATTAGAAAGCCACTCTTAAGGATGGAACATGGAGGGACCGAGACTCCTTTATTCAACAAATACTTACTGAACCAGTATATGTCCCCTCTCCCCACTGCACCTGGCCCTGGGGACACAGCAATGGGCAAAGCCCAGCTCTTGTGCTCAAGCTTCTTATATACAAAAGAGGAAACATTTAGAAAACAGGTAGCTACAATATTGGAAAATGGTGTTAGACAAATGCATCTAAGAGATTTTGAAGGAAAGAAGCAGGTAGACTTGTGGTCTATTGTTCTGCTCTTGTGCCTCGGAGTTGCGGGGCTGCCTGCTGACCCTCTGTTCTGTTGGTAGGGACTCTTCCGAGTAGCTCCCTCTGCCTCCAAGCTGAAGAAGCTGAAAGCTGCCCTGGACTGCTGTGTGGTGGATGTGCAGGAGTACTCGGCAGACCCCCACGCGATCGCAGGTGGGCATCCACGCCCTCTTGGCGAGGTGTTCATGTGCGCCGTGGGGACCCATAGGGAAGGGGTGAGCATGTGTGGCTGCGTGTCTGGGACACTCGGGCCAGTGGCTTCCTGACGTGCTTCAGGTGTGTCCACTCAGGCCCAGTTCCAGCCTGGATGCCACGGCCCCCTGAAGGAAGGCCCCCAGTGTGTCAAGAGAAGAGGAGGTGATGGTGGGAAATAAGAGGGCCCATGCGGTTACCAGCCCAGGTCCCCTGGCAGAGCCTCACACCCACTCACGTGGGAGCCACCCTGTGCTCTCGGCACAGCGGTCAGGGGACCCATCCCCAGGGGGAGCCCACGTGGGCAGCGCTGGCTGGTGGATCTCATCTCTGCCACGTCATAATGGCTCATGGCCAATGTTTTATTCATGCCCAGGAGCTTTGAAGTCTTACCTCCGAGAATTGCCAGAACCTCTTATGACCTTTGAACTCTATGACGAGTGGATCCAGGCCTCCAAGTGAGTACCCTTGTTTGGAATGTCTTGTGGGTTGGGGTTTATTTGTAAGTGTGTACTGAAATTAGGAAAGCATCTAACTCATGATCTAGCAACTCCATTGCTTGATCTCCATGGTGAAAGAATACTGCATGTACCCACTGAGGCGTGTACCAGGATGGTGACGGTGGCATTGTTTGGAACCACAGCAGCCTGGAAATCACTAAAGGTGCATTGGAAAAGGGATATGGGGAGAGGCTAAATAACCCACGATACATCTAGACCATGTCATACTCTGGAGCAATTAAAAAATAGGTAGAGCTATAATATATATACTAACATGAAAAAATATGGAGATTTATTGTTGGGTGAAATAAAGTGAGTCAACAAGGACACCTGTGATATTCTATTGTTGGAAAAAGGAAAATAAACATCTAACAAACTCAAAACAATAAAACTTTAGGAGTGTCTCTATTTGTGTGTAAATGCATAAAAGAAGATTCTGGAAGGGCTAACACAGGCCAATGGCAGTGATTCCTTATGGAGAGAAGCGTGGGACAAGGCAATGGGCACAGGGGTCTTACCCTTATCTATAGTTAAAAATATTTAACATTCAATTATGAACATAGAAGCACAACATGTGGGCAGTGGCCGCTGTGCCCCACTGCTAAAGATGCATCCGAGGGAGAGCCTGCCGCTCAGCGTGAGGCCAGGACTCTAGAGGTTCAGGGACAAGGACAATGCAGAGGGCGGGCAGCTGGCGCCAAGCAGGTGGAGCCACAGCCCTGCGCACATTGTGGCTCCTACGTGTGGTTTTCCCTTTTGATTCCGGTTTCTTTCCTCAGTTTATGCATGCATTAGCACGGTGTTACATGTTCGCTTTGGCCCTAGGTAAGAACCGTCTTACGTCAGTGCTGTTGTTTGGAGGAATGCGTTTTTACCGAGCAAATGAACATGTCTAGGAAACAGGCGACACCAGGGCGGAGAGTTGGCACCAGAGCAAGGGTGGTGCCAATGAAGGTAGAGACAGTCCAGGCGGAAGAGATGAAAGGAGAAAGAAGAAGGGCGTGAGAGCAGGACTGGAGCCAGAAGCTACCGTAGCTAGGGACCCGTGAAAGGAAGTGATTTCCAGAGATCTCTCATCATGGGATTGAGTCGTCACAAGCAGCCAGCATTGCCTGTCAGAAAGAACACTGGCGTGTGTGTCTGAGGCAGGTCCTCCTACTTCTTGAAGAACCGGGGCCCTGAGAGACCCGCCTGTCCTGGAGGTGAAGCCAGGCTCAAATGTGTAGAGTAAAGTTGCATAACGCTGTTCTTTTTCAAAGTAGAACAGAGATCACGCATTTTGAAAGGCTGGCTGAATATATGGCACTCTTGTATCTCGTTGTGAAAAGTGAGTGTTGGGTCCCATGTTATTAATAATCGTAAGTCGTACCATATAGTAGGTGCTTAGAAGCTTGGCATTGTTCTAAGCTCACTATGTGTTTTTAATTCATTTAATTTTTACAACAACCCTATGAACTGGATTGTGCTGTTTGTCCCATTTTCCAGATGAGGAGTACGAGGTGTAGAACAGCTGTGCGGTCACAGGTGGCTTTCTGGCTAATAAATGGCAGAATGAGAATTTGAATCCAAGGGGCCTGGTCCAGCGCGCCTGCGCTCAGTGCACTTTGTGCCTCTAGAACGAGAACGTGGTCCTAGGGACGAAGTCAAGGGAGCACATAACCTTTGTCGGAAACTGTTGCTCTTATTTACTGACTATGTAGGAGATCCAGACACTATAAAGCCAGAGAAGGGGAGGATCGCTCGGTGCTTCAGGAGCCCCCCGAGAGACACTCCAGGTCCCACCCCATTTGCAAAGGCAGGCCTGCATTAGGAAATAGGAGTGATCTGGATGACTCAAGGAGATCCAACAAGGAGAAACAAGGACTTATTTCTGCTACTGGATGATATGCTTGTAGTGTCTAAGGTCACATCATCTAAAAAAAAGTTATTTTGCCTAGAACAGTGGTTTCTAACCCTTTGTGTGCATCAGCATGTCCTGGGAAGCTTTTAAAAGATACCACTGCCTGAGCCCTTCTTTTCAGAGATTTGGATTGAATGGGTCTGGGTTCTGTGCTTCAGAGCTCCAAGGCTGTTGGGTTGATAACCATTAACCTTTGATGAAGCCGAGTCTCACCAGAGGGCAGCACCACCCTTAACCAACTCAGCCCTGGGGTGGGCCACCTGGCAGTCAGAGATGGAGCCGGGAGCAGCAAGGGCTGAACTGAGGGATTGCCAGGACAGCGTGAGGTGGCCTGAAACTTAGAAAGGACACATCATTGCAAGCCACATAAATTAAGTGCTTCTGTGCTAGAGTCATGCAAAACAGAGGCTCAGAACGGCCCAGAGGCCGAGAGGTCCCTGACAGAAATTGCAAGAAGCAGGGCTCTCATGCTAGGAGACCTTCTTCAGGGTGGAAGTACTGACGCCTTCCCACGGCTGTTCCCTCAGATGTGACTGTTCCCCAAGACCTCTGCCCAGTCGACACCTTCCAACTATTAATATTTGGGCCTCACCTTAAATGTAACCAACCTCCTCAGAGAAATCCTCCGTGACAAGCTGATGAAAATCAGAGTGCAGTCTTGATCTATCCCGTCTCCTCTGTTAATTCTCTGCACGAAACTGATCCTCCTCGTGGTAGCCTTTGTGTAGCTGATTGGGTTGGGAGCACCTCTGTTGCTTGCACTTCCCAGCCCTTAGGACAGAGCCTGACACACAGTGGGACCTTGGAAAGGGGTGAGGAGCAGAAAAGGAAGTGTGGTTTGGTGCCACAGGAGACACTTCAGGGAATGACAGAAGTGGGGGTGATAGAGCAGTGACAGCAACCACAGCGTCAAAGGCTCACATTTAGCGCTGATTAGGGGCTTTTAGTGAACCAGCCACTCTGCTGAGCACTTTGTCCAGATCCTCACACCGCCAGCTCTATGAGGGACGTCTCGACATTAGCCCCATTGTATAGAAGAGGAAAAGTAAGGTTTGTGGAGGTTAAATATTATAATTGGAAGATCACAGTTAGGGTGCAGCTGGGTCTTTGCAGCTTCTGCCCAAAACCCACCTTGGCCAGCCTTCGGTCAGATTACAACTACTTAACAAATAGGATCGGTTTCCTGCCTATTTCTAAGTGGAACATTGATTTTTGTTCTAGTTTCCTAGTTAAATTTCCTTTTGGAGATGCCTGCCTCTTTCTCAAGGTTGAACTGGGGGGAAAGGGAGTTTCTCTCAAGGAGGACCTCAGGGTC
The DNA here is from genome assembly GCA_963575035.1 of Avahi laniger. NCBI lineage: Eukaryota > Metazoa > Chordata > Mammalia > Primates > Indriidae > Avahi > Avahi laniger. Next base: position 43,477 of record CAUYSK010067243.1, on the reverse strand, counting down.
CTCCGCCGTGGAGCCCGCGGGTGACTGTCCCTGTGCTGGCTGTGGGTCCGAGGTCAAGGGTTCAGAGCTGGGGCCTCACCCTGTTAGCGTTTAGCATTCAGTTTTTCTAAAGGAAAGGTGTGAGGCTTTCCTAACCACGTAGGCCTTGGTGGAGATTTGTATAAAAATATAGTCCCATGAATAATTTTTTTTAAAAATTCCAAAAGGGCTTGTAAATAAAGATAACTTTAGAGCGACTCTTTGTAGAGTGAAGAATCCTTTGGCTAGTGGAAATGGTCCATTCCCTGAGTTATGTCCTGAAAGGTCAGATTTCCTTATGTCTATGTTGAGTTCAGGTAATTTATTTATTCAGAAGGTGCGTATTGAGCCTCTACTACATGCCAGATGCCAAGGAGCTGAAATGCAGTAAGTGACATCCATCGGACTGGCCTGCAGGCTGCGCCCCCACGATGCGAGGGCAGGACGGAGCTCCCTGACTGTGCCCTGCGCCTTCCTAACAGCCCCGGAGCCCACCCAGAGCAGGCCTGTGCCCTCTGCCCTCACTGGCTGCCCGGCACATGTTCACTTGGGAAATACGTGTGCAGAGGAGGTTTTGTTCCAATAGCATAGGACAGGGCAGAAAGAGAGCACAGAGAGGAAATAGTAATAACCAGTTTTTGAAATAATCATGTGCTGATGTGGTCAGTTGTAATGGTTCACTCCTTGTTGTTAAATATTATGGTGACTGGTTGATATGATTGCCAGTGAGACTTCATTGATTCATGCTCAACCAATGGCTTTCCTGTCAATTTCCCAGTATCCAGGAGCAAGATAAGAAGCTTCAGGCTCTATGGAATGCCTGTGAAAAGTTGCCTAAGGCCAATCACAACAACATCCGGTAAGTGGATAGTGGAGACACATGGCTTGGGCTTATTTAACCTCCAGACACGGCTTCCCTCGTGGTAAGTAGCATGCGTGCACTTTGTGGTGTCCAGGGCGGTGTTCACACGCATGATCTCTTTTAAACTGCAAACTACGCTGTGAGATAAGGCAGGGATAATTATTAGCATTTTGCAGATAAGGAAACAGACTTAAAGAAGCTCTTTGACTTTGGAGGCCACTAGCCATTGGCTAATTCAGTTGTTCTTCGATTTGCAAGGAACAAAAATCAACACAAGCGATCATAAGATGTTGGGTGTTTATGGTAAAGATGGGTGTCTGTGGACACCTGGGAGAAGCTGAACCTGACCCTGCGGGAGCTGGAGGAGGCAGAGGTGTCCTTGAGGGAGTCTGCAGGAAGGAGAGGCGAGGGAGAATGTTCTCCAGTGCCCTGCACGCACGAGCCCCAGATTGTTCCACACGTCTGCCTCTCACTTTTCCCGCTACCACCCAGGATTTTACTTCCCACTGCGCTGCGGGTCTTCCCCTACGCCTGGCTCCTGCTGTTTCACACTCTGCTTCTTCGTCACTCTGTCTCGCCGTCAGCACCCCTCCTGGCCCTGCCGCCTTTCCTCCCTGCTTCTTAGTATGTAGGGTTTCAGCGTCGGCACCTGCTGCCATCTGCCTGATCATTTGTTTTCCTGTTAAAAATCTCAAGAGCGACTGAATGGCAGTTCCTCAAAAAACGAACCTGTCATTCACATATGATCCAGCAACTCCATCTCTGGGTATGTGCCCGAAGAACTGAAAGCTCAGGCTTGATATCTGCACACTCGTGTTCGTAGCAGCATTATTCACCGTAGCCCAGGGGTGGGAACCCAGATGTCTGTGGATGGATAAACGGGTGAACAGAATGTGGTGTATTCGCACAACGGGATAGGAAATGCTGGTTCTTGCCACGGCGTGGATGTGGATGAACCTTGAGGGCGTGATACTACGTGAAAGCAGCCAGACACACAAGGACGAGTACCGTAGGATTCCACTTACACAAAGTGCCTGGAGTAGTCAGACTCAGAGAAAATCAGATGGTCGTGGCCAGGGAAAGGGAACGGGGAGGTTGCTGTTTCATGAGGACAGAATTCAGCTGGGAAAGATGGAAACATTCTGGAGATGGATGGTGGTGATGGTTTCATAATAGTGTAAATGTACTTAATGCCATGGAATTGTACACCTAAAAATGGTTAAAATAGCAAACTTTGTGTATATTTTACCACAATTTTAAAAAAATCCCAAGAGTGAGAATCAGGTCAGTACAGCCCATGGTGTGTTGCTGGCACCAGCCCCAGGCCACTGGCCAGCAGGAGGATTGACTGCTCTCCGCGTAGGTCCCACGTCCTGGTCGCATCCTGTGTGGCCTCCTGGAGGGTGAGGCATGGTCAGGAAAGGCTGTGGGTGGACTTGTCACAGTGACTGCCTAGTGACTGCACAGTAGGGCCCTGAGTCAGCTGCACCCCCCGCCCCCGAGGGAGTCACACTCCCTGTGAGCTGAGCAAAGCGGGGTTAGGACCACAGCCTTTTGTAACAGTCCAGGAGAAAACATGTGCCCCTGGCTGGTCCTGGGACTTCTTGTCAGGGCCTGGCAGGTTTTCAGTGTGTTTTGCCAAAGCTACTTTTTGTGCTTAATTCGTGCATAGCTTCTTTATTGGCTCTTTTTTTAAAAATAATTTTATTGAGCTGTGATTCACTTACCATTGTACCTTTTAAAAGTATACATTTTAGTGGTTTTTGTAATGTATTAGTAGAGTTGTGCAACTATCAGTACTATCTAATTTTAGAGCATTTTCATCACCCCAAAAAGAAGCCCTGTTCCCGTTAGCGGTCACTCATCATTTCCCCCAACCCTGCCCCTAGCACCCACCAATTCACTTTCGGGCTCTATACTTTTGCCTATTCTAGACATTTCGTATCAATGAAATAATATAATATGTGGTCTTTTGTGTCTGACTTCTTGCATTTAGCATAATGTTTTCGAGGCTCACCCATGCTGCAGGCTGTGTCAATATTCCTTCTATGGCTGAACAGTGTTACACTGTGTGGGTGTCCACATTTTATCTACCTATTCATCTCTCGATGGCTATTTGGGTAGTTTCTGTTTTTTGGCTGTTGTAAATAATGCTGCTGTGAACAATTTGCGTTCAAGTTTGTGCGTGGACATATTACTCTTGGGTATATTTGTAGGAGTGGGATTGCTGGATCATACACTAAGTGTAGGTTTGACTTTTTCTTCATTGGATCTTTCCAGAAAGCCCAACTGAGAATAATTCCAGGGGACACCACCCCTAGCTTGTCCCTGCCAGTGATGCTTCGACATTTTATCACTTCTGCACACAGGGAGAGTAGCAGTCATGTTCATTCCATACTGAGTCAAAAGGAAAGATGGGGACTGTGTGACCTGTGTTAGTTGAAGCGTTTGTTGACATCTAACCAAGTAAGATCTGAATCCGTCTGTTTTTGGAAAGAGAATACAGAATGCCCATCTCCTGCCACATGATGCATTTACATTGCAGCTCATGTGAGTCTTGTCCGTAAGATGTGCGACAGGAGAGAAGTTTCTACCCAGAACTGGGTGCACGTGGCTGGTGCCAAGCCCTGGTTAAACCTGGCCCTTCTGGTTTCTTTTCAGATACTTGATCAAATTTTTATCCAAGCTATCAGAATATCAAGATGTAAACAAGATGACTCCCAGTAACATGGCAATTGTTTTAGGACCCAACCTCCTGTGGCCACAAGCAGAAGGGTGAGTCCAGGGCGGGGAGGCTGTGTGGGTGGCGCAGGTGGGCTGCAGGGCCTGGGCGGGGTGAGCGGGATGGCTGGGGCCCGGGGTAACTGCCAGCCTCGCTTGTTTTCCACGCCCTGTTTCTGTCGTGGTCTGCTTCTTTTTTAGGCTGGGGAGGAGGGATAGAATTCTGTAGATCTTTTTTTTGGTTGATGGTCTCAGAGCTACAGGTCTGCGGTGAGGGCCTTCTCTGAGCCAATGTAAGTCACCATCAGGAACGGGGAAAGAGGGGAAGGGACGTGAGGCACAGGCAAGGCAAGTTCTTTCAGGCCCCCTGGACACTCTTGTCATCCCAGCGTCAGGATTCAGAAGGATAGAGGACCATCTCCAGGACAGAGCATGGACCTGGCAGTGATGGGAACAAAGGCAGGTTGAAAGTGCCTTCATGGACATTGCTCATGTGCCCCAGGGTTGTCCCCATTCCGTAGATAGGGAAAGAGAAGTTCAGAAAGATGAAGTGTGAAGTGTCCTCCTCAAACCTTGGTCTGCAGAGTTCCAGTCTAGGGCCCTTCCCAGGCCCTGTGGCCGGAGCACCAAGCCTCTCCTGCTGCCTTGGTGGTAACCCCACCTGTCCTCCTCACTCTGTGCTTACAGGAACATCACGGAGATGATGACCACAGTCTCCCTGCAGATTGTCGGGATCATCGAACCCATCATCCAGCATGCAGACTGGTTCTTCCCCGGGGGTACGTGCTGGCGTCGGGGGTGGGGGCAAGAGGCAGGAGCAGGAAGATCACTGTGAGTTCTGAGCCTTTGAGACCAAGTGCCATTGCCCAGGCTTCTGTTTATTTGTTTGAGACTTTGTCTTGCTCTGTGGCTCAGGCTGGAGTGCAGTGGCTTCATCGTAGCTCACTGCAACCTCAGACTCCTGGGCTCGAGTGATCCTCCTGCCTCAGCCTCCCGAAGTTCAAGGGTTACAGGCCTCAGCCACCTCGACCGCCCTGTTTTGTTTTTAATCCTCCTACACACACATACACACACACACATGCACCCAGGTATCAGGGTAGAGTCATGGCAGCTTCCTACTTTCTAATCCCTGTTTCAAGGGAAGGTTTGACCTGAAGGTGTCCACTGTCGGTCCTGACCATGTCTATGGACTCTCCTGGTCTAACATCCACATCACGATTTCTTCAAATCTACGAATCATGGAATGCTGGTACGGGAAGGACAGAGAGATCCTTTCTCTGCTCCAAACCCTTGACTATAGATGCATCAGGCGCCTGAGGCCTGAGATGGATGGGGACCTTTATTCAGGGCTTACGATCACCTGGGTGCCCTACACTCTCCTTTTGCTGCCCTAAGCTGTGCCCTTGGTGTTGTCCCTCAGCATGTCATGGTGACGCTCAAAGGCAGTGAGGTTCTTTTTTATACCTGCTTCAAAGTTGGGCTCTCAAGGGAAATCTCCCCCTAAGCAGAGGATTCAGAGATGTTCTGAGCCATGGAAGCCCCATTCCCTAAGCTGATGGCTTTCAAGGGTGACAGCTTTGAAGAGACAGCAGTGGCTATACTAAATTCGGTATTTGCTTTAAAAAAAAAATTGGCACTGTACTTTATGTTTTGCAGACATTAAGGGAATGCTGCTGGCTGTGTGATAGCAGCCATTAATGTGAGGATAAAATGTTGCAGTTCTGCGCTCTGTCCATTAGAGGCAATCAGTTAATGGTGATCTACCATTGAAGAAGTTTGGTTATCTTTCTTTTGCTTCATGTGTTTTGACTGTGAGAGCACTGAACTGCTGATTTAGAAAGAGTTCTGTTGATGACACAATGTTGGGTGGATGTAGGAAGTCAAGATAAAGAAGTAAAGTAGATAGGAGTTGAAGGCAGTGATTGTGTAGGTCCTAACTCGTTACTGCTGCAGACAGCAGAACTGTGCGGAGCTAATTCACTCCTGCTCACCAAGAAAGGACGGGACCAGTATGTCTGTGCATCCCTTTGAGAGCCAACAAACAACCTTAATGAAATCTTGTACTATTTCTAAACTTTTTAATTTATTTTCTTGGGTTTTCCAGAAAGATATTGTCATCGTCCACAAATATTAATTTTGCCTCTTATTTTATTTTCTTGACTAATTTCATTGGCCAGCATTTCTCAAATAGTGTTGAGTAACAATGATGATAGTGGGCATTGCCATTTTTTTTGATTTGATTAGGACTGCTCTGAGGTTTCACCCCTAAGCATGAGGTTTGAGAAAGATGATTCTGTCTGTTTCAGAAGGTATCCATCTGTTACTGTTTTACTATATTTTTTTTTAATCACAAATGAACATTACTTTATTAAATGCCTGTCTAGGTGATTACATGTGTTCTCTTCTTTGGCCTACTAATATATTAATAAGATGAATTAATATCAATAGATTACTTTATGTGGCACCATGGGATGACTTTTTTCTAGGGGTAAAGCGTGAAGGAAGTGTCTCTGCTCATCCCTCTCCTGCCCAGGAAGGGTGCGACAGACCAAGAGTTCACGTATACTGATTCTTTCTTCCCTACAGAGATAGAGTTCAACATTACAGGCAATTATGGGAGTCCAGTGCACGTGAACCATAATGCCAACTACAGCTCAATGCCTTCCCCAGACATGGACCCCGCTGACCGGCGCCAGCCCGAGCAGGCCCGCCGGCCCCTCAGCGTCGCCACGGATAATATGATGCTGGAGTTTTACAAAAAGGATGGGTAGGAACTGGTGTCTCTTTCTCAGCATTGGGGCTTGCGGGAGTGGTGGGAGGTGGAGGTGAGACCTAAGAAAAACAGAATTATAGGAAGGCGGCACTTACCCTCAGCAGTTTAGGTGACTTGTGGCAATTAAACTGTCACCTCATCCTCGATGCTTTCATCCGCACTCTGGGGTGAATGTATTTGGTTGGCTTCCCTTTGGGCCAGAGGTAAGTGCAGCCTTCTTAGCTGACACAATTGCGATCAGTATTAATTAGTTCTCTTCAAAAGAAATAAAAGTCACTCAACAAAGGGAATTAAAAAGAAATACAGAAGCACTCTATTTAGACTCAAAAGGTATACATGTATACCAATTCTTGAATTTTTAGTGGCTTTACTTTGATTACAGATCTCCAGAAGCATCCTTGCACAAACACCTTTGATTGCAGAGTTTAACATCCCCAGGTTCAGTCTCTTCAAAATAGAGAGAAAACCTAAAACTTGAAGCAGTCCAAACATAAAATTCTTGCAGGTTTTTAAGATGTTTTCCTATCTTTTATTATTAACAACACCCATACTAACTTTGATGCAGTTAAGCGACTCATAAGTGCATTCAACTTGGTTTGCATAGAAACAACTGTCTCCAAACTCATATCAAATCAGTTTTCACAATATTTAACTACATCATATGGTTCCCATAACAAGTAAAATAGCATAAACAGGTTTAATACCAAGCACAGCTGACTCATGGTGGGCACCCACTCAGCTGTGGCAGCCAGAGGACGTGGACCTGTGGCATGTCCAGGAGGCTGCAGGCATCAGTGACTATGCCTTACAGGAGGCGTGGGTTGCATCACTTGGTCAGCCAAGCCAGTTAAGTAAATTTTGGTTAGGAATTAAAAATCATTACTGTAAAATGGAATTTAGCAACTGCTCCTTCAGAATAGCTGGGAATGTAAAGCACTGAGTGGGAGTATCCGAAATGCAGACAACAGGAAGTAAAGCAGACACGACCTTCCCCTGCCCCACAGACCACTGGGCAGCCAGAAAGCTCTGTCTGAAAGGGGAATGTCCTAAAGGGCTCAGGAGGGAAGGTTGCAAATCCGAGAGCCGTTGAGACGCGCGAGTCTACTTTTCGCCCTTCTTCTTTCTGAGTGGAGTTGGCTTTGGAGGCCTAGAGTTGGCAGAGGAGACCCAGGCCTATTTCTTGGGATGGTGACGGAGTCTTCACAATGCCAGTGTCCCGTTTTCCGTTAGCTTACCCATCGGGGATAATTCACATGTGAGGCAGGTGGAGGTTTTTTGTGTGCACCGTGTATTTGTTGTTTTCTATCTAGCAGGGAAAGAAAAAATGGAAATTCTTAGAAATTCAAGTCAGTAAAAGGAACTTAGAATCAGAGAGACAGAGACAATTAGAGAGTGTATTGAAATTTGTTTTTAAATCTTATTCTGGGTAACTCATTTCCTTTGTGAAATCTCTGTAAGCTGAGGGGGTGTCGGAGGGTAAATTCTGGTCCTGGCTAGGTTATGGAGAACACCTGATGTTTGGTCCCAGGTGTTTCTGCATCAAAAGTGCGCTCCTCCCTCCTCCCTGCCACACCTGGTCTGATTCCCAGTGTTCCCCATGAAGCAACCCAGGTGGCCTCTCAGAGGGAGTTATCCCTGCAGGAGCACTGTCTGCGGGCCGCTGTCTGCAGGCAGATGCAGAAGCTTGAACGATGATATTTTAAGAAGATGCCTCATCTCTGATAAAGTTCCCTTGCTTAATAATTTTGTAAATGATATGCCCATTCTCCCTATACTATTCTGATGTAAATTCGAAACTGCCACCATCCACTTTGAGTGTAGGAGATGCCCTGTATAAGATATTGTTGCACATAAAATATATATTATGTATTTTTAAAGTTGTATTAAATTCAATGGAAGTCAGCGTTTTGGGGTAACCCTGAGTTGTCTGGGGTATGCAGCATCTGTACATATGTTTTAAGGTACAGTGAGTTTGTAGAAGATCAGTTCTTAATGGGCTTTAAGAGAGAAAGAAGCCTAAAGTTGTGTTTGCGGGGAGAGGAAAGGAATTTACATCCACTGGGTCCCTACATTATCTTAGCAATATTACGGCAATTCCTTACATTTGTTCCCATTTCTGACCTTTTAAAATCTATGAGATGCATTTTAAAGTCTTCAAACTGCCCATTGAAACACTAACAAATTAAGCTCATTGAAGTTTCTTGGCCAGGTTAAAAAAGAAAATACGAATTATATATCAATAAAGCTGTTACTTAAAAAAAGAAGAAGAAAGTTTGGGGCAGAAAAACTGGATACAATCTGAAAAACATGATAAGTTCCCCATCTGTGTCAGTGACATTTTCCCGGGCTGATGGCTGTTACGTCCTAGATATCACATAAAGTAGTTTACTCCCCTCGTGACTCCGGGCTTTGGTCCTGATGCCTTTCCAGTTCTTGATGACACAGAAGGCTGAGTTTATTTAGTGAGTCCTGGGTCAGATTCGGGACCTTTCATGTTGAATAAACAGTATCCATCTTTGTGGGTAGGCAGAATAATGCCCCTCCTAAAAAATAAAAAGATTCCAGGTCCTAAACCCTAGAACCTGTACTTAATACCTTATTTGGAAAAAAGAACTTCGAATATGTGATTAAAATAACGATCTTGAAATAAAGAGATTATTCTGGATTATTGGGGTGAGCCCTACATGACATCATATGCATCCTTATAAGAAGGAGGCATAGAGACATTTTAGTACACACGAAGGAGGAGAGGTGAAGATGTGGCCACAAGCCAAAGGATGTCCACAGCCACCAGAAGCTAGCAGAGGTGAGGATGGGTTCTACCCTGGAGCTTCTGGAGGGGCACAGCCCTGCCGACTCCTTAATTTCAGCCCAATGATACTGATTCCAGACTCCTGGCCTCCAGAACTGTGAAGGAATGAATTTCTGTTGTTTCCAAACATTGTGGTACTTATTACAGCCACAGAAAGCTAACAGAACCATCCACTGCAGCTCCACTCCGAGAGCTTGGCGGTGACGATGGCAGCAGGTGCTCAAGTTGTCCTTCCGTTGCATGTTGGGATCTGACCGCCCTCCCTTCCACTGTGCGTGGCCTGAGCAATGTGCTTGACTGATAGATGGGATGTGGCTTCAGAGGCAGGTCGGAAGAAGCCTTGTAGATTCTTCCTGGGTCTCTGGGGACACTCGGTTTTGGAGCCCAGCCACCATGCTGCATGGAGGTCCACACAACCCCTTGGGGAGAAACTGAGCCCCACCCCCACCCCAGTCCCCGGCCCCTGCAGAGCACTGAGCTGACAACCAGTACAACCTCCCAGCTCTGCGAGTGAGTCGTCTTGGAGGCATCAGCCCAGGCCACACCACCTCAGCCAATGCTGTGTGGTGCGGACGAGCCATCCTGTCAAGCCTGCCAACACTGTGGAGATTTGTGATAAGTTTCGGGGTACTTTGTTACATAAAAGATAGAACAAGCTTTAAAAAAAATATTGATGTTCTGCATCCCTCGCCTCCCAAATCCTCCCATCTGATTTCATTATCCTGGCCTGGGATTGGAATGTCTTAACAGCACTCCAAGTGACCCTAAAATGCATATACAGTTGACAACCACTGAATAACGTCGTTGTTCTGAACAAAGAATTTGGCAATGGTACAATTTTTTTAACTTATTAAAACTTTCCTACTGGTCTGCTATGGTGGCTCAGACCTGTAATCCTAGCACTCTGGGAGGCTGAGGCAGGAGGATCACTTGAGACCAAGAGTTCAAGACCAGCCTGAGTATGAATGAGACCCCATCTCCACAAAAATCAGCTGGGCGTGGTGGCGCATGCCTGTAGTCCCAGCTACTTGGGAGGCTGAGGCAGGAGGATGGCTTGAGCTCAGGAGTTTGAGGTTGCTATGCGCTATGATGATACCACTGCACTCTAGCTCAAGCGACAGAGTGAGACCGTGTCTCAAAAACAAACAAACAGACAAACAAACAAAAACTTTCCTACATTAGCCAGCGTGATATGTAGATTGTCCTCACTCTGCCAACACTCAGAGCAACAAAGTATTAAATAAATCACATTATTGCTTTCTGTACTTAGCTCCCGCTTAGAAATTTTAGGGTGCAGCTTATGTTTTTTAGTGTCTTTTTTATTTGTATTGTTTTATTGTTTGATAGAATAGTGAAATTTGTATCTTAGGTGGTTGGTCCTAAATAATAAATGAAAGCAACCCCACACATCCCTTCTATTTTTCTGACAGTGGCAGAATTCCTGGTCAAATTAAATATTTTTTTTTCTACTGCTTTCAAAAGAGTTGGCCAAAATGTCTACACTTTCTTGCTTGTTGGTCAGGAGACACCCAGGGGGCTGCAGTGGGCTGTGGATGCTAAGCATTTGTCAGATGCCTCCCGTGCTGGCTGCGTCCCTGACAGAGCCTGGGTGAGCGTGGCCAGGACTGTCAAGGGACAGTGGAGAAGCTCAGAGGCAAGAATGGAAATGGCACTGGTGATGCACCCGATCCTAGCGTGGTCTCTGCCCTCCCAAGGGCTGTCACCTTCCCCTTACCTCTCCTCTCTGCCTCTCCTCCCTGCAGGTTGCCAGCCCAAGACTTCAGACACACTTTAAGGACCTCGCCCCTGGTTCCCACCTCTATGCCGAGTTTCCTCGGCACCCTCTTTCCCCGCTGCCTGCTTGCTTCCTTCTGGCTCTGGCCCCTGCTCCCTGCCCTGGTCCTGCTGCCTTGTCCATGTGTCCTGCTTCCCCTGCTTCGCTGTAGCCTTGCACAGCCCGACACCCACTGATGGCAAAGCCCGACAGAAGCTGTGAGGCTGCCCCGCAGCCCCAACCAAAACCCGCCTGAATCCCCGGGGGCTGGCAGTCTGTCCGCAGAGATCCAGTCACCTTGGCTCTTTGTTCTCAGAAGACTAACATGCAGCTCCTCTTTCCAAGCTTGAAACCAGACACACCTGCAGCCACTTCTCTGGCTCCACAGTGCTCTGCTCCTCCAGAGCCAGTTGACAGCAACCCAAAAAGTCTATGAGGATGTTTACACCAGGGCTAGCGGCCTCCCTTGGAGCTCAGGGTAGCGTGTGACCCATTCTCAGCCTGTGCTCGAGCTGCTGTGCAATGGGTCTTGTTCCACCCACCTGGTCTTTGATCTAGATGTTCAGTAATTTAGAAAAGGCACACTTTACTGAGAGTGTTCTAGAGCAGTCTGAACTGTGCGCTCTGTGGAATACTAGTTTCCACTGATATATTATGAGTATGGGGGTGGGGTGGAATCCGATGTCTAATGAGTTCCTGAAACACATGATTCAACACGTTTAAACCAGTTTCTTTAGTATACGACTTCCTAGAGTCTTTAACAAGCTGTTACATGCCACAGATCTCTGCACAGGGGCTGTGGCATGCATCATTTCCCAAATTTGTTAGATCACAAAGCTTGAGATAATCAGAACTAGTGCCCCAAGGGACTCGTTGTTTTATAATTGCAGATTCGGATGTTTTCTGTAGACGCTGCAGTGGAGGGATGAACAGCACTTGGAAAAAAGTAACCCTGAAAGGGATGACATCATGGACCAGTGCCTGAACCTGTGATAAGGCAAGGTTATCTAGAAAGTCATCTGCGGACAAATGGAAAATCAGACTCATATTTTGATTTAGGGTTGTCCAAATGGAACTTTGAGAGGCCTCTCCTCAGCTTCCTACAGAGGACTAATGCATTTGTGGATGCTGGGAGCAAGTCTAAAAGTGTTGCCAGAGTACTTTGGCCCTTGTTGGTCCTGGGGAGGTTAAGATACTTTGTTGCTACTTAAGGAGAAGAGAAGTTATTCCCAGAAGAGCTAGAAAATGCCTATTCAGGCCTCCCTGGGTGAATGTAGACAAGGCTAAGTTAGGAATCTTAGTTCCCTTGTCACTCACCTTTGCTATCCAGGACATCTGCTGACCCCAGCGGGCCGCTGCCACCGCAGCAGGGCCTCCAGGTCCATCTTGCTGTCCCTGCACTTCCAAGGCTTCAGTGGATATTTGGGAAGCTACCAGGTTTTCCTGTCTCTGCTTTTTTGGCTCGCCTTTGCCAAATGTAACTGATCTCTAGAGCAAGAACCAAAACCGTCCAAATCTCCGCAGACTTGAACACTTAACAGCCTTGTGTTGGCTGACACCTCCTCTGGCTAGGATTCTTCCTGACCGGGATTCAGAAATCGCACTGTGGCACTGTGGATGTCTATCCTTCTGAGGGAGAAACAAAAAGCTGCTAACCTCCTGGCAATTTATTACCTAGACTGGTCCACAGCAAACTCCTGCTCAGCGATAAGTATATCCTACCTGTAGACGCCTGTTCTTCTTGGAGCTGGGATCTTCCAAATTTCAGGTTTTAGCTTTCTCTTTTTTTCTTTTTCTTCTTCGTCTTCTCGCCTGATCCCCACCTCCCCTCCTCTCTGGATCAGGCCTTTGTCCCTTTTAATTTTTGTCAAGTCTCCATCCCGAACAGGTTGTGTCAAGGGCCAGGCCCCGGCTGGGGTTAGAGCTCAGGGCGTGGCTTGGAAGATCCTGACCCACAATGTTTATTGTTTTTTGAGATGGGGTTTCACTGTGTTGCCCAGGCTAGCTTGAATTCCTGGACTCAAGTGATCCTCCCACCTCAGTGTCCGGAATAGTATGACCCACGGCTTTTAGTGGGCAGGTACATCACAGAACGTCGTGTGCTGTGCTTGCAATGGCTGTAAATGAATCTGTCAACTCCTCCCCGCTGGCCTCGGTTCCATCATGGGGAGATTGCAAAGGAGTTTTCCTCGCACGGTTTCCTCGCTTGCCCCGTCACGGTGCCAGTTACCCCGACTTGGAGAAAAGGGGCCCAGCAGTGAGCAGACGCCCACGCCTACGGCTTGGTCCACGGCTGCCCTAGCTGAGTGCCGAGCCACCTGCTCACCAGTACGCCACTTCGTTGCGTCCCTCTTGAGGCCCCAGCTGTTCCGTTGGTCCTGGACCTCATCCTTACCCCGCGTGGCCTACCAGGTAGCAGACTTTAGAACAGGGATGCCGTTTCATCTCCAACACCAAGGAAGCATTGCTAGGTCTTCTCATTCTGCTCCTTCTCCCTGCTCGCACTGTGAGGATAATAACCCTATAAATAGCCCCACATGCAGAGTCTGAGCTGTGGAATCAAATCCTGGTTACTTAACTTCTGAATGCCTCGGTTTCTTTATATGCAAAGTGGGGAAATCATAGTAAACACCAACCTCGAAATAATGAAATATTACTATGAAGTTTTTAGAACAATGCTCGGCACATGGTAAACGTTAGCTGTTTTTTAGTGTGTGAACCAGATTTTTGAGTGACATCCTCGTGTTTTTAAGATAGCAACATGGCTGGGCCTATTTTTCCACTGTCGAGGGATCTGGAAAAGCCTTCTTTTTTTTTTTTTTTTTGCCATCTCAGGTCCTCGAATGTGTTTATCTGTCTTCAACTTATCATGAGCAATTGAGCTAATTCTGCAGTACAAAATCTACTAAAACCAAAAGGGACTGGCCAAGGACAGCTTAAGGTTGCAGAAGGCCCCCAGGGCATGGGATACCCTCTGTAGGCAGGATATGTGGCCATTCCTGGCTGGGTCTCCTGCACCCGGCACAGTTTGTTTTCCAGAGAACCTTTCAGCTAAGGCGACCCTGATTCCTGTCTCCTTTGCTGCCTGATGACCTAGGCTGGGCAGTAAGACTTAGGAAGGGTTGCGAGGACCCACGCCCTTTATTTTTCTGCTCCGTAAGCCTAGAGTCATCAAAGTAGGCTTTCGGCATCCCCCTCTCTGAAACCCATATCGGCCCATCCAACTCACCAGAGCCCTGCAAGACCAAGGCACCTTAGGGAGAAGGGATTGATAATTACCTGTGTTCTTTGTTCTCTGTTCCCTCCTCTACTTCTACCAGAGAACCCACCCCAGCATGTTTTGATGTTTAGGGCCAGTGTTAGGAAGGCAAGAAATCTAATGGCAGACCCTCTAAACCCAGGCAACGTAACCCAAACTGGGTCTTCCTAGTATCTCCAGCTCATGCTGTGTCTGATTCATGGACAAAGATCCTTTCCCCCCTTTCATCAACACGTTTTACACTTGAATTGACTCTTTCTCCAAGTGGATTTTTAAAAAAAAAACTAAAAAGTACTTGACACATGTAAGAACAAAGCATTATTGTTGACACCACTACTTACTGATTTCTCAGGAAGGGCTAAGGACTTTGTGCGCATAATTCTACTGCTTCCTTACAGCAACCCTAAGGGAAAGAGAGATGTCATTACTTTCATTTTTCAGAGAGTAATCAGAGAATAACTCTTCCATAGCATACAGACAGTAATTGGAAAGTCGGGGATTCAAACCCGAATTCTCTGCCTCCAAAGCCCATTGCACTGTGCCAAGCAGCAAAGGGGGTCAAATCACCACATTACACACAAACCACACAAACCAGGCACTGGCCTTTATATTTTCTCCATCAAGATGTCTCCCGATTCTCTGAGCCTCCACACTGTCAGCCCCGTAAAACACAATTCTCTTAGCTAGCCGACCTCTTACTGGACACTCCTTGGGTTTCCTTCTCTCACACCCCACTGCAACCCACGGGGTGACCACTCAGCTTCTGCTGCCAGGTCATGGTGCAAGGGCATGCTAAATATATCTTAGACTCAGTAATTGGTAAATTACCCTCATGGAAATGTTGGAAGTGGGAAGGGAGGTATTAGCCTCATTCTGCAGGTGAGGAGAGAGCTCCACCAAGTCAGTGAACCGGGACTAGAGGTCTGGGTCATTCCAGAACCTATTCTATGATACAGTCTTGTGAAAGATACACAAGTGTGCATTATGCTAAGTGCCCCACAAATATAAGGTGCTGGTTGGCAGGGAGGAGTGAAGCTGGGTAGACTGGACCTCAGTGGGGCCACCTTGCCAAAGTAAAGTCATGTCAGCCGGCCCACCTCCATGAACCCCAGTGATGAGCAGGGACAACTTGGGATTCCCTGTCACTTGCCTCCTTACCCTGAGAGAGTAGTGGGAGACTCCCAGATTCTACACGCTGCCTACCTCCTGCCACCAGAAGGCGGAGAAAAGCCAGAAGAGAGGCCTCCCTAGGAGTCGACTCCTGAACTCTGCCAGGTGCCTCCTGCTTCCTGATTTCCAAACTCTTTGCTGCTTAGAGATCTTTCCTGGCCTCTGGCTTCCTGCCTTCACCTTGATCCCGCTATAAAGGGATCTGGAAACCAAGTTGCTCTCAGTTTTTACCAGAAATGCTGGGCCATGGGCAATCTCTGCCATCCAGACTGGCCTTAGGTATCCATGCAGTGATGTCTGCTAGAATCGATTGTTTTTAATTAATTCCACTTCTGTTTTGTTCCTTTCTTAAGAAACACAAGCAGTTCTTTGATTCTGGCTACCGTTGCTTCTTTATGTGATAAAACGATGAACAGAAATGTGTGAACGGCTGATGTGACTTTCTGGTTGGATTCCCCCCATCTGTCAGTGGCGTCCCCTTCTTGGCAGCTACTGAGCAATTGTATAATTTCTGTCTTTGGGTTGAGTTTTATCTAGACATTCGAACGTTGAAACATACCAATTTGCTTCAGAAGGTGAATGTACTTTAGGCCTCTAAGAGCATTGCTGCTGCCTTTGGGATTGATCCACTCTATGAAGATTTGTATCACTGTTCCAAATGCCCGTGAACATCCGGTGCGTGTTCCCTGTGAGCATGCGATGCTGCCTCTCGTGAGAAAGTCATTTCAGCTGGGAAAGTGGTGATTACCTACAGCACCGCCATCTCTTTATAAAGGCAGAAGTAGTACATTCAGCTGGTATTTCTCGGTTGCTGACATTTTGCCAGCAATATTTAGCAGGTCTCACTCAGTACCTACCCCATGCCCAAGCTGGCACCTTTCCTTAAAGCAGGTGAAGATCACCAGAGAGCCTGGCTGGTGTTTGAGGTTGCTGCCATTGCAAATAGAAGGCAACCCCCACCAGCTCTGGCTTAGGCTTCCCCCAGGGTGGGATAGGTCTGTCCAATTAGAAGAGAATAGGGCAAGGAAGAGAGGATGGGGCGGGAGACTTGCATCCTTTAGGGCTCCTTTTGCTGGTCACCACAGGAAACATCTTGCATGCCTGCCATCCTCACTGACCCCTGCAACTCAGTGGTGTCAGTTCCCTTCCCCAAGTAGAATGTTGAGCTTCTTGTTCTTTCCACGCTGATAAATTCTGAAGCCAGGAGAGCACAGTTTGATAATGCCCTGCAGCCCATGTTAAATACCAGGGAATACAACTGGACTCTGTCCCAGTCTTCAGTGGCCTCCAAGAGCATCTCTGGACAGCCTATAAAAGGCACTTATTTATTGGCAGAGGGTTCTCAGACCCAAGATGACTTGAAAGCTAGTGGGTCCAGGAAAGACACATCCCTTGCCCCTTCCCCATCCCAGGTGGCTCCTTGAAGCCATCCAGGGACCATGAGAAATGCTAACAGTGGCACTAGATGTGGACCAGTCCCTGGTGACCGTAGGGAGGAGGGGAGTCAGGAAGCTGTCCTGTCCCATGTCTGCTTGGTTTCAGCGTCGCTCTTCCCACCCTCACTCCTCACCGCGGGCTCCATCCCGTGCCCTATTTCCTTAAAGGGCCCAAATCCCACCTGCTACAACCAAATCTCCATACTTGAACCGTTTTTATTTTTAAAATCTTGCTGCACTTCTACAGGGTAAATGTGCTTTTACAAGTGGGCAGGGTTTCATGGTGTAATAGCTTTCTGCTTCTGACCAGCATGGGTGACCATTTGGTAGGGAAAAAGTGAGAGTGAGCGTGTGACAGCCCTCATACCCCTGCCCCGCTGTGCACGTAAGTGATCGAGACAAATGCTGGCCGGGAGAGTATGTTTTCTCCCTGCACGAACGTCCGTGTCTCCCTTAATATTAGAACGCGAGACCCTCTTAGTGAAGCCCTTGACTAAGGCCCACAGTACAGTACCTGCTAGACCAGAGGAACTCGCCTCCTCCTAAGTCCACATAATTTAGAAATGAGCAGATGGCTACTTCTACCAACTTCTATCTCCCTTCTGCCTCCCCGTTCCCCACACCACACCAGCATCAACTCTTCAGCTGCTTTCTGTATTCGCCTGTGTGCTGGGGAGGGTATGTGTTTCACCCACATCAAAAAAGAAGAGTTACTTTAACTGGAGACCAACTCATTTGTAGTAATGTTATAGCACAATCAAAACCCCACCCCAAGACACTGACCATGGAAGGAGGCCCCTTGCAGAAAGACAACCTTTGTGTCCAAAGGAAGGTAGATTTTTTTTTTGACACTAATATCTGTATGTTTCTGTCCCTGCAGCCTTAGGAAAATCCAAAGGTACGGTATCCTCTGGTAGCTATAAGGCCATTTCAGTCTCATAAACTAAGCCAGCTATGCGTCGTAGTGAGCTCCATGAGAGGGTGAATGCGCCGTGTTTGGTTGCTTGGCCAACTTATTTGAAGCTATGTGCCCATCATGAAAATAGCATCCGAGCCCAGAGGGACCATAGGGTTAGCAGCCCCTTCCCTGCTGTGTAGACAAGAGGGAGTGGCCTGCAAAGATGTGACTTGGCCGGAGTTCCTGGCAGTAGTGGACCTGGGGCTAGATAGACACCACCTCACAAGGGTGTATGTTGAGATGTCTCCTGCTGGTCAGTTCCAAGTTCTAGTTCAATGTGCCCCCTTTCCTGCCCTGCACTGGGGAGGAGTGAGCGCCCCCCCTCCCAGTTAGGCCAGTTCAGGAATGAAGAAGGCTTGGATTCTCCTCCCAGGGAGCTTGTCGGGCCATCATCCTAAGGCCAGCTGGCTTTGGCAGAGGGTTGACGTGCAGCTTGTGGACACCAGCGGGCTGCCACTGTGCCCTGCTCCCTGGCGGGTGACAGGACTGCCCTGGCCACGCCTCCGCTGCCCGGGTGGTGTCCTGCGCTGGAGCACAGCCCGAGCGCCTCGCTTCCCACCGGGGTGCTAAGCTGCGCTGCTACCTCCTCACTCGGACTCGCTTGAATGTTTCCGCTTCGTGGGGTGGGGGGAGCCTCGCCCGTGTCGCCTGTCACGCGTGGGTAAGCAGGTGTCTTTTGTCCCTCGCCAGCATGGGTGTGAGGGTCATGGATACCTCTTGGGTGGCTCGAAGAGGCTCCTCAGCCGGTCGGAAAGCGTCCTGCGCCCCGCCCTCCATGCAGCCGCCCGCGCCGCCCGCAGAGCTGGCCGCGCCCCTGCCGTCGCTGCCGTCGCCGCTGCCGGAGCAGCCCCTGGACAGCCCCGCGCCGCCCGCGCTCTCCCCGTCCGGCGTGGGCCTGCAGCCCGGGCCCGAGCGCACCAGGTAAGCGGCCGGGGGCGGGGGTGTCTGGGCGCGCTGTGCTCAGGCCTCCGGGATTGGGTCACTTCCCACCCCTCAATCTCAGCATTCACGTTGGGCTTTCTGCATCGCGCTGGCACGGAGTAAGGACCCCCCGTGGCTCCCTCAGTTCCCGCATAAGTCCAGGCTTCGCTAGAATAGCAACCCCAAGCAAACACACAGAGGGCAGCTTGCTAAAGCCTGGAGGAATCCCCAACTACATTTCTCCTTCCTCTGCCTTTATAATTGCAGTGGTCCCCCGTTATCCGTTCCAAGACCCCGGGGCATGCTTGAAACCTCCAATAGTACCCAACTCTACCTATACCCTGTTTTTCCCCATATCTACATACCTCTGATCAAGTTTAACTTATAAATTAGGCAAAGTAAGACCTTAGCAATAACTAAAAATAAATTAGAACAATTATAACACTGTATTGTAATAAATAACTTTTACTTTATACAAATGTGGTCTTTCTCTCAAAACATCTTTTTGTACTGTCCTCCCGTGTTTTACAGACCGCAGTTGACTGTAGGTAACTGAAGTGGCAGAAAGTGCAACCACGGATAAGGGGGGCCACTGTGCACTATTTTGAAATTTAGAATTTCAGTGTTTCTCTGCTTTCTCCTCTTTAGAGTTACAGCAGCCATTTTTGCTGCTAAAATGGGAAGGAGCGAAGGCCAAGTAGCCACTCTGGGCCTGGGGACCTTTGCACCTGCTGCGTGGGTGCATTTCCATTCTTTTAGGGGAAGGAGAGAGAGAGAGAGAGAAGTCCATTCCATGGCTAGCTTTGGGAACATTAACTGAAAACTTTCTCTGACCAAAGATAAGACATTCAGTCACTGCCCTGAAGGAGCTGACATTTCAGTGAGCAAACGGGCGCTGACAAGTAATTACAGCACTCAGTACCCGGCCCTGTGTTGAAAGGGTCCTGGCTGGAGGGCAGGGATTCTGGAATTGGGAACGGCACCAGGAGACAACTTTGCTGTTTGTTTGTTGCTATTTACTCTCAAACAGCAATTAAGAAAACTAGAAAAGCTACTGGAAATCAGATGCTGCTGTGCCTTCTGTCAGGGGCGTGGCATTCCCGCATGGCCACTGCCGGGAACGTTCTGGAGACTTTGGGAAGCTGAACCTCCTAACCTGCGTCTTTCAGCAAACACACACGCATTCTCCTACGCCCTCATGCGCCGTCACGACAAACACACACGAACGCCCACACCAACCTTCTAAATGGGAGGATAGCAGACTTCTTTAAAATGTATTTAACGAGGAGAAGGTATTTTCTCTGTGAAATTGGGAATTGACAAAGGGAAAAGTGGACAGTATTAGAGCAGAAGCAGAGCCCGTGGATGGTGGGCCAGCGTGGCTGACGAGGAGGAAAAGGACACACAGGAGACTGGCTGGGATGGTTCCCTTTTAGGACACTCATCGGCTTCATCCTGATTTTCCATCTTATAAAGGACACTTGGTGCCATATGGCATTTGGCATATAAATGACATTTCTAAAAAATGCCCCTTGAAGATGGCTTCCCCCAGGCTCTGAAGGCGTTCCAGGAATGTTATGGATGGGTGGTCTTGCAGAGTCACCCGTGGGCAGGGAACATCACCCACTGGTTCAGATTATTGAAAAGGTCAGTCACATTGCTCTACAGCTGTATGTCTTTCCTTCCCTTTCGCCTGGGTTGACTGGCTTTGTAGCTTTTGTGGGGTGTAAGTGTTCTTATTTGTTTTACACCACTTTTTTTACATCCTCCACGTGGATTTTTCCCAATACAAACGGGTGTTCCATTGTTTTTGTTTGTTTTTTTCTGTTTCCTGGACATTTGCAGCACAGATGATGTTTGCTCCAGTGGCCGGATTCCTGTTACGGCTCCCCCTCCCCTGAGGATGGCAGGCCCTTCCTTCCCT
Source organism: Avahi laniger (assembly GCA_963575035.1). Classification (NCBI taxonomy): domain Eukaryota; kingdom Metazoa; phylum Chordata; class Mammalia; order Primates; family Indriidae; genus Avahi; species Avahi laniger. The sequence goes on along the minus strand of CAUYSK010067243.1, from coordinate 22,849 downwards.
CTGACTCGCCCACCTTCCTCCCTCCACCCCAGGCCCCACCTTCAGCTCCTTCCCTGCCAGGCCTGGCGGTCCAGCAGGGCTCTGCCTCCGCATCCTGCTCAACTGCTTAGCATTAACACGATCTCAAACTCTGCTCCCTGCTTCTTGGCACCCAGCTCACTCACTGAGCCACACGGCCCCAGAACTAACCTGTCCTCACACGCGCCTTAACCATGCCTCCTCCATCTAGCGCTCCCAATAACCACCCCGCGCCCCACCTGTCCCCACTGGGTCAGCTGCACCTATGCTGGCGAGAGAGGACCAGGCTAAGTAGGTAAATACTCGTTTCTGTGCTGGGGAAGGTGTTGCAGTGGGAGGGCACAGAAGGAAGAGCTCAGTCCTAGATTTCCTGGATGGATGTCTTGCCTGTCCAAAGGAAGGAAGACGACTGTGTCCCCCCAGAAGAAGCAGTGTTCTGATTTGCTTGTTTCATGTTATCTGTGATCGTTTGACCTTCCCTTGGTGGTGGCAGAGCTGGATGGGAAGGTAGGCAGCTATTAGGCATGAATGCCAGGGTGCCTGGGTGTCTGGGTGCCTTGAGCGTGAGGAGGAACAAAAAACAAGTCTTTGTCCAGCAGAGTGAGGCAAGGGTTTTCTGTTTTTGTTTTCATTTTTCATTAACGGAATAGAGAAAGGAATCTGATTCCTCTGGGTAAAGCGGCTTTTTTCCCTTGGGGAATTGCCTAGGTGTTAGTATAAAACTCGTCCCGAGAGGAAGAGAATGTCCTACCGCCTAGAAAGTGGTCTTTCCTTTATTCCTCCCCACAGGGCACTCGACCTGTGCTTTTATTTTATTATTATTATTATTATTATTATTATTTTAAAGACGGGGTCTTGTTCTTGCTCAGGCTGGTCTCGAACTCCTGAGCTCAAGTGACCCTCCCGCCTCGGCCTCTCAGAGTGCCAGGATCACAAGCGTGAGCCACCGCGCCGGGCCTCAACCTGTGCTCTGGTGCTGTGCGCTGGTCCAGCCCAGTTCCCTGCTCCTACTCTTTCCCCGCGGTGGGCTTGAGGGGTATATCCCTATTGGTGTTTCCTCCAAATTAACATTTGGAGTTTCTAGATAAACGTAGGGAAGAAATAGGCCATGAATGCTCTTGTGGGGGAAGAAACAGCCATTGCAGAGGATTTAGGTTCCCAGATACTCCAGCCCCACCTGAGGGCATCAGAGTCCAGGTAGGTTCTTGTGAGCATGACACACAGCTCCCAGTTCCGGAGCACCTGCCTGACTCACTAGTGGCTGCCTGAGAACACCGTGGGGGAGCGATGGAGACAGTAACATCTGCCCTGAACGGTGTGTTGGCGGTGGTAGGGAGTGACAATCTGCCACGTATGTGCCATCCCTGATCCATTGAGCCTAGTGGAGTCGGGTGTCTTCTAACGTGTACTTTATCCTTTGGAGAAGGCCCGAGAAAGAGCCTAGCGGTAAGGATGAATCCTGTTTGGGACCTGGTGGCCTAGGGTGTCCCTTTGTCCATTCAAGGCACTCCAGAGGCCAGAGTCCTCACTGCCATCGACCCTCACCCCTCTCTGAGCCTGGGACGGGGACTGAACTGGCCCACATTCAGGGCACAGCCTGGGTCTGTGCCAGCCGCACCATCCGCTGGGCCGGTTACTGTGTTTGAAGATGGGTCCCAGGATCCCTCCCCCGTGTGGGCATATGCAAGAGACTAAAGGCCAACAGCCGAGAGCTGGAGAGCTGTGGCCAGCGGCTTGGCAGCCTGCGCCCACGACAAGAGCTCTCCTTGGGCACCCTGACCTAATCAGTCCTCTTGGCTCTGGTAGGCTGTGGCTGTAGAAGGGGGAAGAACACTTGGTGTTCCAGTTTCAGAATGTTCTAGAATTCCCATGTCAATGACAGGATAGGATACAGTGGGGATGTCCAGGGACCCTGCCTTCTCATTGTTTATGGTCTCCTTGAGGACAGAGGGCAGAGGCGTAAAGGGGACGCTGGCAGTGAGCACTAGGTGCCACGGAGATGAGAGTGGAACCGAGGCCAGCAGAGCTCCAAGAAGGGACAGTCACTTCCTGAGTTACCTTCAAAGGCTTCAGGAAGGGACCAAAACAGACAAGGGCTGGGACAGACCCAGACAAGGCCAAGAAAACACATGGGATTGCAGTCAGCAAGGCCGATGCTGAAGGTAACTGAGTTCCGGGGCTCTCTTTTGTCCCGTGTGCTTGTATTTCAGCACGTCTAAAAGCAAGGAACTCTCGCCAGGGTCTGGGCAGAAAGGAAGTCCAGGCTCCAGCCAGGGGACAGCCGGTGCAGGGACGCAGCCAGGGGCACAGCCAGGTGCCAGCCCCAGCCAGCCACCCGCAGACCAGAGCCCTCACACCCTTCGGAAAGGTACGTCACCACCCCCTTCCCGTGGCTCTCAGGACAAAAGGCTCCATCCCCCAAGGCTGGATTCCCTCGATTACCAGCGATACTGAGATACCGTGTGGTTTAGAGAACAATCCTGATCCAGGCATAGAGCTTTTGGACATTAACCGACCCTGAGAGAGGGATCATTTCACATTATTCCTCAGTTTACTCATTTGAAACGTGGGCTTGTTAGGGGCGTATACGGGTCTGGGCTTCCTATACACCAAATGATTCCACCAGCGCAGAAATCATGGTCCAGGACGACAGGTGTTTCCATGAACCTGCCAGGTCCTGCCTCTGGCATCTGAAAAGCTGTGTGGGGCCGTCTATGGGAGCCTCTGCCACCAGGGCCAGCCTCGCGCAGCTGCCCAGCCCTGGATCGCGTGCATAAGGTGACAGTTCCAGATTGTCCCTGTGTGGGTCCTGATGTTCAGTACTTCTCTCTGGGAAGGTCTGACAGCTGCTACTCTGACCCATAGCTGCCCAGCCCAGAATTCTGCCTCCAGAACACATTGTCAAAGGCCCACTTATTCTCTCTTCAGAGAGCCACTCCCAAAAGCTAAAGATACACTCCGTGCTGACATTTCATAAACAGGGAGCTATGCTGAGCGTACTTATCTGAACCCTTTTGGTCTGTTTTTACCTGTGTCATCTCTTTGCAAAGTCTTTCACTTATCTGAAATAGTATGTCATTTAATGTGTTCTGTGTTCAGGCCATTCATACTTTCAGGAGTGGCTTTAACTCCAGGATTTGCCACATGGGGCCGGGGTCAGCGCATCCACACATACCTCCGTGGCAGGGCCCTTTCTAGCCTCCTAGTTCCAGACCGCAGTGGCAATTCGTCTCCTCACCCGCCCTCACCCACGCCTCTGTTCCACCCCCGTTCATTCCTTACACACTCTGCAAACAGCTACTGAGCCCTACTATGTGCAGAGCTCTGTGCTTTCCAGAAAGGTAAACGCTGCAATAAGGCAAAGGCGGTGCTGCTGTGCTGGGGGTGTTCAGGGCACTGTGGGGACACAAGGGGCGCCCTTTCCAGACTCAAGACTTAGGTGGGTGGCCCAGAAGAAACTTCATCTAGAAGGTTGAATGGGAGTCGGGCCAACGTGGCGGTGGTGGGATTTCAGCCTTCCAGAGCTTCCCTCCAGCAACACTGCAGTCTAGATGCCATGTTCTTTGGCACACCTTGGTTTATGCGTTCTTCAACCTTCCTTCAGCCCTACAAGGCAGGGGCTATGGCTAAGCCATTGTTTTGTCCAGCGGGTGGGCCAGGGCTCATGTCACAGCCAGCCAGCTTCTTTGTGCTAGCGACAGGTTGAGCCTTTCGGTTTTTGCAGCACATTGGACCTATGCAGGGAATGTAGCCCCAAGTGACCCAGCTCCCTTTCCCAAGTGACCTTCAGTAGTTCAGAGCCATTTTTTGGAAGGTGTAACTTTCTTCCCCACTCTCTCCCCATTCGTGGCCCACAAACGGCACACTTAGCTGTTTTTTTTTAACAGCTCAGTCTTTTCACAGTGTGCCTACAATTTAACATCATGGCCTAGTCCTGTCACCACCTGGAAGTAGAAAGGGTAATGTCACTGCATCCTCTGCTCCAGCTCCTTCCTGAGCAGGCATGTTCAGGCATGAATACTGAGGGTCTCCTGCAGCTCCTATAAGTCATGATCATATGGTGCTTTACATACATGATCCTCCTCGGTCGGACCTGGCCTCACCAACTCACTCTTCCCCAGAGTGTAGCCACGATACCTTTACCACGGGGAAAACAGCCCATGCTGGTGGATGGGAACTGTGCTCTCCAGTTTGGCTGGGTCTGCGTGTGTAGATCAGGGCAGGAAGCCAGAAAAGAGGAGGAGAAATTAGTTAACAGATGGAAAGGCATGAAGACTTGCAGTTCTGGGTTAATTTTTGAAAATTGGCTGCTCTCAGCGTGGCAAGCGATGGGGGGCAGGGAGGCGTAGGTGGATGGGGAAGGGTAGGGGCTGGTGACAACTTGGCTCACTGAGGGTGTGTGAACAGACCACACGGATGGGCTTCACTTAACAATGTTGTGTTTTGTTGTTGTGTTTTCTCTTTTAGTTTCAAAGAAGTTGGCACCAATTCCACCCAAGGCCCCCTTTGGCCAGCCGGGGGCTGTGGCTGAGCAGTGCACGGGCCAGCCGTCCCCAGTCAGCCTGTCTCCCACCCCCCCAAGCACCCCGTCACCCTACGGACTGAGCTACCCCCAGGGGTACTCCTTGGCCTCGGGCCAGCTGTCCCCGGCTGCGGCCCCTCCCCTGGCCTCTCCCTCTGTCTTTACAAGCACTTTGACCAAATCTCGGCCCACTCCTAAGCCCCGACAGAGACCTACCCTGCCGCCTCCTCAGCCCCCCACTGTCAGCCTCTCCGCCTCTAGTCCCCAGTCCGCGGAGTCCCCCCTGCTGGATGGCGTGTCCCCTGGGGAAAGCATGTCTACAGGTAACCAAGCCACGGGCTGCCTCACAATTTTCTATGAACCTTAGTGAAATGTGCCTGGTTGGGAGGGGATTGTCAGCGTCACTGCCACTGAACAAATCCCTGTGTGCCATGAGATAGTTGTGCTGGCGCCATGGGGGTTTAGGAGAGGATCTCAGGAGCCCACCAAGGGAAAGCAGCCCTGGAGTCAAGTGGTCCCGCAGACGGGCTTCTTAAGCGATTTCTCCCAGGCTGAGCTTGCCAGCCCAGGGGTCTGTTTCTGCTCTTCATGTTTGGGCTTGGGCACCCAGAGTCCTTTGGAGTAGACCTTTGGGAGAGGCTGGAAGCTGGTTATGATAACAGAACAGCATCAAAAAACTCAGGCGAGATATTCCCTGGATAGAGCCCGAGGAACTGACAGGTACAAATGCTTATCTGGAGAACAGGGGCTAGGAACCAAAGAGATTTTTTCCCATTAGTAACATAAGCCTTGCTAGAAAAATATATTTCTAGATATATAGAGAGGGGTCAATCTCAGAAAAGATGCACATCTCTACCCCAAACCACCCTATCTCCCACCTATTCTTTGAAGAGCTAATTGGGCAAACCCTCAACTACTTAATTTAGTTTTGATTTAAATTTAAAAACAAAGGCGGAGCTATCTTCCCGCAGAAAACCGCGTAGGCATGAAAGCACAGACGCACACTACATTTAGCCAAAACCATTCACTGGTTGGAAGAAACGGGATGTTTTTGAAACGTCTCCCCAGACACTTCAAACCACTTAAGATTATGAAGTCGGGGGCATATTTGTGGTGGCTGCTGAAGTCACGTGAGCATTTTTCTTGTTCGCGGAGACAGGCAAAGTGTTGGGCTGTGTCTTGGAATAGCGCCAGCCCATTTCACTGCACGGCACAGAGTCTGAGCATATGTCTGTTCAGTGTGGTCCCAAGTAGCAGAAGGTGAGGCAGCTTGGGTTGGAATAAACACACACACACCCCACACACGCACACCCCCACACAGACACACACTTTCAAAAAACAATGCTGTCCCTGGGTCCTAGGGTGCACTGGGACTTCTCACGGCTATTGCACTTTTTTCCACATGTCCTTCTCCAAAAGAATGGTTTCTTTTTCCTTTGGTTAGACGGGAGCAGCGAGCCTGTGGGGTTCCGCTCCTGGCTGCCTATGAAAGGCGAGTCAACTTTGCAAGTGTTTGCAGTGGGTCACGTTTAAATATTATGGGGAAGAGCCATCTGGTGATTTGGCTTCTTTGTATTTGGTTGTGATTAATGTTGAATGTACAACTGCTGTCATCTACTCCGAGGCTTATTAAAAATTAAGGAAATTCCTCTCCAAAAAATGGCAGTGAGCATCCTCCCCTAACCCCCGGTTCTTAGTGGTGACTCGTGTTTCCTGCAGGGCCGTGGTGGGAGGCACAGGCCTGGAGGAGGGAACCTGCCTGAGCGCTCATGGTCACCCGAGTCCGCTCTCGGGGATGCTTCTCCCATCCAGCCGCCCCCAGGAAGGGACACAGCATAGTGTCCGCACTGCAAGCAATAGAACAAGCAGGGGACAGCACCCAGGAGAGGCAAGAAAGAGGGGAATGAAAGGAGAAATTTGGGAGCAGAGTGGGCAACAGAAGGTATAGAGCACAGCACCCCCAGGGCTCTGCGAGAAGTGCAATGACCGGCCTCCCATCTCGCAGGTCTAAGAACACCTAACCTGTAGAATTAACAATCCCCCTTGCCCTCTGCAGATGCTGTTTTGTTTTAATGTCCTTTGGCAGCAGCCTGTTGTCTTGTCCCATCCGTACAGGCCTGAGCCAGTGTAGACTCGACTCCAAAATGGTTTGGTGTGGCCCCACCTGGGACTGTGATATTGGTATAGTTTTTTTGTGACGTTCTTGTTTTGTCCTGTTGATGCCTTTCTCCGAATCCTGTCGTTGTGTTCTTGCAGCTGTGTGACATGAGTGGCGCAGTTTTGGATACGTGTGAGGGGGATTTGCAGGGTAAGCTGGCCCCGGCCTCGCCCCTCCGCCCCTAGCCAGGCCAGCCGCAGCCCGCTCCTCTCTCGGCTCCTGTCTCTGCATGTGGCTCGGCCCGTCCGCATGGCTGCTTCACCCTCCAGCCTCCCCGACCTCAGCGAGGAGGAGCCGATCCGTGAGCTCACTTGGCTTTGAGGGATCACTGGCCTTTCTCTGTCTTTGCACACGAGGAGGTGGGGGAGAGAGCAGCCAGCAGCTTAGCTGTCCTGTGCCCCACCTTCTCTTTCGCTAGCATCGCTCCGTGCAGTTCCTCCTCTCTCCTCAGGTGTAGGACGTGGAAGGTAGCAGATCCATTCTTCGTATAACGATCTGGGGGAGTCTTTTGTGCCCAGTGCCCTGGGGACGTTCACCTGCACACCTTTGCTCAGGAAGGGGTCCCCAGGGGAGGTCATGCCTGGTGCAGCCCAGCACAGGGTCCACCCCCATGGCCTGGACCCCATTTCTTGCGGCCATGAGTTTGCACCAGCAGGTCTCCACTTCCAGACGTAGATTCTAGCATCCGCCTTTCTCTGTGCCGGGTTGAACGCGCTGGCAAATCCCGAAGAATCTGTAGTGTTAGAACTCAGCCAGCTCCCCTCTCCCCACCCGGCTGGGCTGGCCGCCAGATCCTTTCTATCCAGTGCAACAAAGTATTTTGGGAGCATTTATATCAGTATCTGCTTGGTCTCTTCCTACAGAGAGTAGCCGCTGAAATCTAAAGCCAAGGCAAGAACATGAGAGAAGCCGGAAGGAATTAGGTGTATCTGCCTCAGTAAGGAGGGATGGCCACAGTAAACTGGGTTTTTTTTCCCCCCATTTTGGCCCATGATCCTGCAGAGCCTCAGGCAGGTCTCCTGGCAGAGTGGCCTGGAAACCGGAAGTCACAGCTTCCCTGCCCCCAGGAGTGATGGTGAGGGCTTCGCCCCCAAACCCTGTTCTCTTGCTAAGTGGCTCTTCTCCCTCAGGCGTCTCTTTAAGGGAACGCAAGGATAAGGGTACGGCAGCTCACATCCAGGGCCTGTCTTGGGCATGTCTAAACTCATCACCGTGACTATTCCCATCTGACTGCTGAGGTGCAGGGAAGGTCAGAAACTCGTCCAAGGTCACACATCTACTGCGTGACGGATTTGAGATTTTGAATCCAAGCAGTGGAGATTGTGCTTACCTGACAGTGAACCCCGCACAGCAGGCCAGCCACAGGCCAGCACAGCCTCACACCTGTGCATTGGCGGGAGGGGGCCAGGCAGCGAGGGGAGGGCAGAGGCAGGCCCGGGGCCCACGGACACCCTGGGAAGCAGAAGAGCCACCTGCTGCAGGAGGAGCAGGTGGCACTGGCTGAACCGAGCAAGCCTCACCCCCCAGCCCCCACCAGATCTCTCCTCCTCCATCAGGCAGCGAAACAAAGGCTGGGTGACATTTAGAGGACTATCTGTGGGGTGGGAGTGGGGTGAGGGAGGAGGACCTTTGTCCCAGAGCTTCTGTGTTTGTATGATGTCTTTTAGGGCAGTGTCCGAGTGTCTGTCTGTACACGCAGTATGGTATTCCTCAGTCTGAACACGTGTCTTACAAAAAAACAGAAACCCCACCTCCCCAGGGCGGTCCAGGGCTGCTCTCCCACTGGGTTCACTGCCTCTGTCATCCCAAGTGCTGCAGCCCAGGCTGACAACAAGGCTAGGTGAAGAGCAGACACAAGCAGGCAGAGCTGGGGAGACACCATGACGGGGGGAGGACACCAAGGTCTGTGGCTCTCCGGCTCCAGCACACCCCGGTTCGCTCCTGCAGCCCCCAAAGCAGCAGGCTCAGCCGCCGGGGTAGCAGCTGTAGCTCCGGGCCATTTCCAATGTGAGTGTCAAACGGGCCTTGCACAAACTGAGCCACTGCTGACTCTAAGGACTCCTGTTTCCTTTGCCGACTCACACATGTCCCTACTGAGCCCTGTTACTCCAGGTACATCCTTCCCGATTGTCTCACCAGGAAGAATGACCTTTTAGTGCTTCTAATAAGGATGTGACCAGAGGTGGAGTCCTGAGGGAGATCCTCTGCTCTGCCTCCACCAGCTCCCCCCGCCCAGGTAGCCATTTCTGAGTGAGGACACAGGCGCAGGGTGCCCCATTCATTCACGGACTTGGGAGACGCAGCAGGTATTTTTCTACTATCTCAGGCCCTGTCCCTGCAGATTCTAGGGAACAAAGTGCAGTCTGATACAGATTCCCAAAAACGATGTCTCCAAGATCTGCCCCAAGAGCATCCTTATCAAGAATCAAGCACCGGGTGGCCTAGCGGGGGAGCGCTGTCCTAGCCTTCCGCTCTGAACCGCAGCGGCACATCCGGGATGCATGGGTACTGCGAGCTTATGAGGGGGAGCAAAGCAGGCCCCGCCACAACCTGATTGTGCAGCAAAGTGCTTGAACCAGCCTCCGAGCGACCCATCCCTAGAGTAACTCCCACCCTGCTGCCTGAGGCTCACCGTACTTGTCTAGTCGGAAGCCTCCTTAAAGACCTCTCTCCCCGCCAACTTGCAGATCTCGTCCACTTTGACATCCCTTCGATCCACATAGAGCTCGGGTCCACGCTCCGCCTGAGTCCCCGGGAGCGCACGCAGCGACACTCGGCGACTGACAAGAGGGACGAGGAGGAGGAGTCTGAGAGCACCGCCCTCTGACACGAGCCCGCCCACCCCACGCCCTGTACATACACACGTGGGCCCTAGACTCGCCGCCAGGAGCAGCGTCCCCGAGCTTGCCGAGTGTTCTCCGTTGGCTCTTCCCTGTCACTGCCAACGTGAGGTTGGGGTCTGGCAGAAAATTGTGATCTCCGGTCTGTGTGGCAATGCTGGTGGTGCAGATTGTGTTTTTTTCCTTTCGGGTGGCGACTTCGGCCTTTGTTTTGACCTTTGCCTTTTGACTTTGTGCCTATTTTGATCTACTTTCAGCCTCCGTGTCCGGCAACGCCCTCCTCTCCATCCAGGGGTTTGTCAGAAACGTCATTTGCAGGGTGGGGTGGCGGGGAAGAGGGTCGAGTTGCCAGGTTAGACCCGAGGGCTGCTGCTTTCCTTGGACAGCTAATGTCAGGTCCTGCAACGTCTGCGTAGTGGCTACAGAAAGGAAGCAGGACAGCAGGGACCTCGCACTTACAACTGTGCCTGGTCCCGGCTTCTGGCCGTCCTGGGGCTTTGCAGCTCCCTGGGGGAGGGCTCGCCACCGTGGAACCTTTCAGGCAGCCCCTAACCAGTGTGCTCCAAAGCAAATGGCTTAAAACAAAGTTTGCTTCATTTCCTAAGTTTTCTTTTTCCCCACCATGTGGCTGAAAGCTGCCATTACTCCCTGTCACTTCATACTTTCGACTGTAAAACACGATCTTGAAGATAACCCCCTTCCCCCCAAAACATTAGCTGAGAGTAATTCTACCCCTCCAGGCACCTAGAGGCACTTGTATGTGAGGTCCTGGAGCCCACCTCTGCTTTCTGGAGGTTACAACTGAATAGCAATAATTGTTACCCAAAGCATGTAGAGGAAAGAAAGTGAAACCAGCCACGGAGACACCGGCCCACGCGCTCAGCCTGCGTGTGGCCTGCTTTGTTCACCGGCCTCTGCCGCTCATCCCTTCTCATGAGTCCCAGCTGGTCCCAGGACGAGGGCCAGGACGGCACCAGGGAGCCTCTCCACACTTGGGGATTAAGGCAGTGAGAAAAGATTTGGGCTATGCATGCAAAGTCAAAGTTTAAAATTTTATCCTTTTAAAATAGATATACCTATATATGATATAATATTTGTATATATGAAATCTCTCTATATTTGTTTAATTTGAGCCAGTCAATCTAAACCAATGTACAGGTGTACAATGAAAAATTTAAATGCTTAGTTATTTTTCCCAACACAGTGTAAAGCCACCCTGCTCTGAGAGTGAGTGGGATTTGCAGACTTTTGACGTTACAGCTTTGCTCACTTCCTGGCAAGGGCAGTTCAATCCTCAATTTGTAATGGAGTGGGGGGTGAAAGTTATCTTTAAATACATGTACAAATTGTTGTCAAAAGTAATGTTATTAAAATAGATTTATTATCCCTGAGCTTGGCGTATGTTCTTGTTTTAATAATAAACCCGTGGGGACACAGCTATCAATCTCACGCGCTGCAGCAAGAGGGCGCCCGAGGGTCACCGCTAGGGAAGGCAAGTCCTTGGTCTGTCTGCTGCTCTTGTCACATTCTCCTGGATAGGGAGGATACGCAAATAAATACTAGGTTCAACTTTGAGAATTTTCTCTTGATTTTTCAAGCACTAACTTATGTTTGTAAATCCCACAGGAGAGCGAGGGAACCAGCTCGATGTGACACTTCTCAAAACTTTCAACAGCAAAGAATAATCCTTATTCTCGTTTAGGGCAAGAGAGGGCAAATCTGTCGTCTCCACTTTTACCCAGAACAGGAAGACTTGTGTTTCCCTGACCCGCTGCACTGGCCCGCCCGGGCCCCCACTACCGCTGTGTGCAACCACGACACTGCTGCTTGGGCCAGCACAGCTTGACTTCTGTCAGAAACCTCAGCTAACAAGCGCGGCTCCCTGAGGACAGGCTCCAGAGGTCCTTGCTGCAGTCAAAGCCGACTTCCAGGGCACACTGGGTCCCCGGGAGCATGACGCCGTGGCACAGAGAGCCCTCCAAGGCAGCCCTAGGATGGAGCGAGAGAACTCAGGGTTCCAAACTCAATCTTTATTGTGGCTGTTTTTTTGGAACTACTCCTTGAGTCTTGGACACTCAGACCCACTGCTCCCTGTCACTTGGCTTCTTCTCTCTGGCGTGCAGAGGGAATCGCTGCTGGAGTAGGTGAGGGGTGCTGCCTTCTGAAGTTTCCATATGACTTCTTTAAAAACCAACTTGCAATGGAATTAGCCACACTTGGCTTTCTTCTGTTCAGCAGCCTCCTGTCACACAGCTGTGCCAGGTGCCAGTCACAGGAGGCACCTACAGACTAGGGCTCATCCAGGGGCCAGGCCGCAGCTCAACACCACACCTGCGCCGAGCTGCCTCCTGGTGGGTCGTGCTCTCCAGCTCCCGCCAGGCGAGGAAAGCAGATGGGGGTGCCGGGCACAGGGCAGAAGATACAGCCTTCAGAGCTCGAGGTCACTCCTGGATCTTCACTGGGCTCTGACCTTCTTGCTCTGTGGGCTTCGCGGCTCCTCCATGTGGGCCCGTTTCTGCTGGGGCTCGCTGTCCTCGGGGCCGCCTGCCAGCTCCCGGGAGAGGAGGGCCGCCCGCACCAGCCGCAGCTCCCGCTTCTCCCTGCGCTCCTCCATCTCCTCGATGTCGCCGGCAAACAGGGCTTTCAGCGGGGGGATCAGCTTGGGCACTGTGGGAAAGTCTCCAAAGCCGACCTAGAATGCAAGAGGGAGGACAAGGACACGCCTCAGAGGGGCAAGGGAGGGGGCTGGCACCACCAAGTCCCTTACAGACCCTCAAGCCAACTGATCACGGCCTGGAAAAGACAGGCCTCGGAAGGAGGGAGGGCCACCTAAAGAAAGGGGCAGAGACTCCCCACGCCTGGCTGAGGGAGGCGAGAGCAAACGGGCCTTAGGAATGGGAAGGGAAGGCAGTCCGAACTCTGAAAATAAAGCTCCTGAGAAACGAGGCCTGGCTCCGCCCTGCCCCTCCATTCTAGAGGCCGGAGGGGCAGGCTCGGCTTGCCCATGCGTGAGGCCAGTACCTGTCTCAGGTCTGTGCTCAGGCTCAAATAGCATGACTGTGAACGGTCCAAGCCTAAGACAGACTCTCAAAAGTTTCCAGTGAAGCTGAGGCTGATGTCTAGATGGCCCCTGCAGTGGGTCTCGCCATCAAACCCGGTGCTGGCTATGACTGCCCGGTGGTGGATACATATCCTCCCCCCTGAGCGGCCCCGAGCCAGCAAGGAAACTCCAAACCACCATCCCATACAGTGTGTAAAGTCCCCTCTCTCTGCCTTGTCCCCACCTCCACTGCCCACATGACACACACCTTCATGTGGTCAAAGGCAATTCCAACTTTCTCGTTGAACTCAGGGCTGAAGAGCGGGATCTTGGCGTATCGCTGGCTGAAGTGGTTCAGCATGATGAACTCCGCGTTCATGCGCATGCCCACGCCGATGGCTTGGGAGGTAGTGCTGCAAAGGACGGACACAGCACAGGGAAACTGAACCACAGCACAGGACTTGCAGCCGCACACACTCCGGCCCTCAACTGCTCGGGGCACCCGGGGAGGCTGGTGGGCTTCCTTAACTGGCACCTTTCAGCCAACACAAGCTCTCCTTGGGGCCAGATCCTTCACACACTCCCCTGAGCGAAGCCCACCCTCTGTGTTGGCTGCCAAACCTGTTGGGGAGGGCAGCTGAGGGAAAGCAGGGGCCCACTTAGGGTAAAGTGCTCCTCCGTTGAAGTAACAGCCAAGGTCCAGTCCCTAGCCCCCACCTTCCCCTGGCCATTCCCTCGTGGCTTATGCTTTATTCCAGCCCGTTTCTAATTCTTTCAAAAAACCGTGCCTGGCTGGGCATGGTGGCTCACGCCATTAATCCTAGCACTCTGGGAGGCCGAGGCGGGAGGATCCCTTGAGGTCAGGAGTTCGAGACCAGCCTCAGCAAGAGCAAGACCCCATCTCTACTAAAAATAGAAAAAGCCCGTCGTGGTGGTAGCACCTGTAGTCCCAGCTACTGGGGAGGCTGAGGCAGGAGGATCGCTTGAGCCCGGGAGTTCGAGGTTGCCATGAGCTAAGCTGACACCATGGCACTCTACTCTAGCCCACGCGATGGAGCAAGATTCTGTCTCAAAAAAAAAAAAAAGAAACCGTGCCTCACTCTACAACCCTGTCTAGAGAACTCTGCAAAATAAAGGCGGAGGGCCCAGGGGAACACTACCGAGAGCTTTAGGAAGCCCCCAGCCCTTGGTGGGCAGCCCCGTGTGAGTGGAGAGCACAGTCCTTCCCAAGGGGGCAAACGCAGGCTGTTCGGCGTTTCACTTGAGGGAGGGAGAGGGAGTGGGGACAAGACAGAGCGGCCTTTGCTACCTGTGTGTCTTTTCCACTGCTTCCTCTTCTAAACCATCTTCCAGGGTGGCTTCATGTATCAGGAGGGTGGCGTCTTTCCCTGGCAAAGAAGCACAGGCATCAAGGCAGAGGCCCCTGCAAGAGCAGCACGTGGACCCGTGCCACACAGCTGTTCCTGGTCCCCACACTCGGCTCCCCTGGCCCTGTGACTTGTCCGCCTGTTAGGACAACAGCCCGAGACCATCAGGGTGGGGCCCCGAGGCTGCTGCCTCTGCTGACGTTTTCCTACAAGCTTCTCTATGTTCACCTCCAGCTGCATGAACCGTGGAGCAACCTCAGTGAGGCTAATTCTTCTTCCACTCACCCATCCGGACCAGAGCCTCGCAGGGCATGGTGTCCCCTGAGTACACCACTTTCCAGCCGGACGTGTGCACCAGCGCACAGCCAAAGGCATGCTTGCAGTGCCGCACCAGGCAGGTCTGAAACTGAGAGGGCAGGGCTGGAGGGCTCTGTGGCTCTGCCCGCCACCTGGCCCCTAGTGCCTGAGGCTGGGCCCTTACCTCCTCCAAATCACACTTTTGCAGCAGTGAACTGATCAGTCTTTCAACTGTGGGATCGGAGACCTCAGCCCCTTTCTGAAGGAATTTGGCAGGAATCATACTAGGAAAAGACAAAACATTTAGAATCATAATAAACATTAAAAAAAAAACACCACATTCCTGTAGATCACATAAGGCAGAGATTAAAAAACTACAAAACATTGAACACCTGGAGTCAAAGTTCAAGCCCTTGACTAGAGAGCCCCAAAATCATTCTTATGAAGAAACATGATTTAAACCACAGTCACTAAGAAGGGAAACAGTGTCAAACAAAAAGAGCCAAAGCGCATCCCACAGGCCACCGTGGGAAACCCAACAGGTGAATGCTGCCCCTGGCCCGGGCAACACAGGCCACAGACAACTCCGGACGGATGGGACTCCTTCCCCTTGAAATGAAGACAGGGCCAACTCCCAGCCGGCCACACGCCTGGTGTGACCTCTGTGCCAGCCCCTGTTCTGGTGCTTGGCCCTGGAACCATCTCATGGAGAAATGACGGCCAAAGTCTAGAGAGCAGCTCAGAACTGGAACGGGGGCTGAGAAGAAATGCTTCAAAGGAACAAACATTAAGTGGGAACCACTGAATGGTTTCTGCCCCCAAGTCAAAGCCTCCTGTCCAGCTTCTGCCCCCGGGACAAGCCAAGGAGGCTGCCAGGGCTAGCACTAACTGCCCAGCGTCAACCTGGAGCTCTGGAAGGAGGCGCAGCGGCAAGCGATAGCCTGGGTGGCGGGGCCGCCCCGGACACGCACCTGACGTGATGCAGGAGCGCCTGGCACTGATTGTGGTACTGCTGTAGCCAGGCCTTGAGCTGCATGGGCGCGACCACCAGCAAAGGGTGCAGTGGCTTTCCCAGGGATGCCTGCAACAACAAAATCCAGGTCAACGGCAGAACACCTTGATAAGAACAGTCTGGAGTGGCAAGAGACGTGGCTGATTATGTATAAACCACCAAAACTCAAAACGTCAACATGGCACAAGTTCTGCTCTTACCAAAGCTCGTTCTCTCTGCAGCAAGATATTTAACAAGCCCTGTGAGGAAACAGGAGACGTGGATTAGCCTGGTCCCAACTCAGTTTCTGCCCCTTGTCAGGGTTCTGCAGTCCTCTGTCAGTCACCAGCCCTCCAACATGGATGGCCGCAGCGGGGGCACTGCGCATCTGACCCATGACCTGAGATGTCACAGGCAGTGGGCCGTGCAGCCTGTGCTGGAAAGAGAGGGCCATGCTTGGGACCCAGCACCCCAGGAGACCAGGGTGAGGGCCTCACCGCCAAGCCTCCCGTGGCCGGCCTTCCTCTGAGCAGGCTGCGTGGGGAGGCACGATTCGAGCAAGGCTGGGTGAACCCCAAACCCGTCCTGCCGCAGGAAACAAGGCAAACGGGAAGACGAGACATTCTTACTGGGCAGAAGGACGGTGTTGGGTTTTATAGAAGACCATCTCCTGGCAAGAGATGACTAACAAACTGAGCAAGTTTGGCAACAGGAGGAAAGGACAGCGGCCGAAGTGAGTTCTGTGGTCCCACCCAGCACTCACCGTGTGGTGATCTGCGTGCAGGTGGGACACAAACACAGCAGCCAGGGTGCCCAGGACCCTGTCCACCTGCTCTCCGTAATGACGGCACAGCTGCCCAAACGTGCCTTCGCCACAGTCCAGGAGCAGAGACTTGTCGGAGCTGCAGAAGGAGAGCGAGAGGTTTGGCGCTGCCGAATGGGAACAGCTGCCGGCGGTCTGGGGGCGCACAGGGAGCAGCTGTGGACATCCCCTCGCCTGCCGTAACTTCTCATGCCTTTCCCAGGAGGAGCTTATAGAAAAGCCAATTGATTTAACCATAACGGTAATTTTACACGGTAATTTTACACGTCCATCCTCTTTACATCAAAGAATTATCCATGGAACTCTGAAGCCCTTTAAAGCATAGACTTGCACCAATGCTGGGAATTAAAGAAAAAAAAGCTTCTGTGGAATGGAGGGTGAGAACATTTACCCCCAACCATGATTACGCGGACTGAATGCGGCAACACCCTTGTACCCAACACGGTACAAGCACCATGTGCATATGAGATTGTTCCAGGCCCAGGCCCAGCTGCCACGGGATTCTCCCCGCTTTGCTGGCAGCTGGAGTTTCCGTGCAGTCCACCTCAGAAGCTCTGCTCTAAGGTGCAGACAGTGGCGTCCCCTCTGGCCTTCTTCCTTCTCTGAGAGGAGCCGTGAAGGCTGGGAGGGCTGCACCCATTTTGAGGAGAGAAGCCTCAGAAAGAAGACACCACCTTCCAGGGAATAGCTGGAGTGGGGAGGCAGGCTGGCAACATTAACTACCTCCCACTAACTCTAGCAGGCTCACGGCCACCCTCAGGGTACTGGGACCAGCAAGCAGAGCAGCCCTTCTTCCCCGAGCATCTCAGCCCCCTGGCGAGGCCAGCTCATCGTGAGCCCTCTGCTGCATTTCCTCAGTCATAAGTGACACGTGCCCTAGATTTGTCTATTTCTGATGTCGGGACACATCTTCTCGCTACTGTGTACATCTAATGCATTATTTGGTTTATCACCCACTGCTGGCATCTGAGATGACAAAGCAAAATATAAAACCTACCCTGGTACTTCGCAATCTTATTCCCTTCACATACCTATCACAACATATGCACAGTGCACAATACCTTGATTGATTAATCTCTCTGCAAATAAATGACCCTTGGCAAACCCAAGAGAATCAACTAAAAAAACCTAGCAAGGGGAATCCAATAGAGGCTGAACACAAAACAAATGCACAAAACCCAAAAGCTTTTTAACATACCAGCAATAACTAAAGGGACAATACGTGTAGCAATTAAGACACCAGTTCAAATTTCAGACCTGTTACCAGCTGCAGGAACAAGAGTAACCTCTCTGAGCTCCAGTTTACCAATCAGTGAAATGGGTATTCACTACTTCTTAGGATTAATGTGAAAAGTAAGCCAGAGAGTTTCTTAGCAATATGCGTAGCACAGAGTATTATCAACTATTTTTTCCCTTTTTTTTCCCCCAACTCCTCACTGACTTGTCAGCTATTTTTATTAAAAGACATAATGGGATGAAATTTGAAGTAAAGTTACCTATTGAGGCTATAAAATGGAATAAGGCCCATCACTCCTCTCTGGGCCACTCTAGCCAGGATGACAAGCTTGCCAGGCTTTACATCGTTGCATTTACAGATTGGGCTGGCGGGCGGAACAGGAATTTCATTTAAAGATAAACACGCTCCGCGATGGACAGACGTTTTCTGAGAAAGCAGCAGTACCTTATGTTGACAAGCGTGGCGCTGACATTGCGAATCTTCATTGGGATGGCAGACCCTGTTCCAAGGAAGATGATTTCTGGATACTGACTTCTTTTTTCTGTAGAAAAACACATGTAAAATAGTCCATTTCTTTGGGTCAAATGTGAGCCAGCACTCAGCCATAAAATGGTGCTACAGTTTGGATATGGCTTGGTCTGTACCCACGGTAGTGGGACTAACTCAGACTGGATCAGTTCTTCCTAGTCTCTCTCTCTTTTTTTTTTTTTTTTTTAAAGAGACAGGTTTTGCTCTATTGCCAAGGCTGGAGTGCAGTAGCCCAATCACAGCTCACTGCAACCTCCATCTCCTGGGCTCAAGCAATCCTCCCGCCTCAGCTTCCAGAGTAGCTGGGACTACAGGCACAAGCCACCAAGCCTGGCTAATTTTTAAGTTTTTTGTAGAGACAGGGTCTCTCTATATTGCCCAGGCTAGTCTTGAACTCCTGGGCTCAAGCAATCTTCCCACCTTGGAGACAAGATCAGTTCTTGAGGGAATGGATTAGTTCCCAAGAAAGTGGGTTGTTACAAGGCCAGGACACCACTCAGGCTCTCCCCTCTTCACACATGTCCACTTCCCCTTTGAGCTTCTCTGCTACGTTGTGACACAGCACGAGCCCTCACCAGAAGCCAGGGCCATGACCTTGAACTTCTCCGCCTGCAGAGTCATGAACTAAATAACCCTCTTTTCTTTATAAATTACCCAGTCTCAAGTACTCTTTTACAGCAATACAGAATGGACTAAGACAGGTGGGTAAGCAATGCGGTTAAGTCCGGCCTCCCAGGAGGGGGCTGGCAGTCCCCTGGTGATCGCCCTTATGCACAGGATTTCCCCGTCACAGTGAGACCCCCAGGCTGTGCAGGAGGAAGGGGCTGCCTGGGAGGGAGAGCAAATAAATTCTATAGTTCTTTCTTCAAAAGAATTGCTCTAATTCTTTTAAATTAAAAAAGGGACTTCTTTATGCTGTGAATCGTTTACTTCAAGGGAGTGACATCTCCTTGCATCCAGCTCTTACAACAAGACCATGTGCTTCACGTGCGTCCTCACAACTCTACCAGGTAGGACATTCTCTGCTTTACAGGGGAGGAAACAGGCTCAGAGCCAGGTCTGACAGAAGATTCAGATTCATGGAAACCGGGTGATTCTGAAGCCTGTGCCCTGTCCTTGGCCTTATCCAGCCTGAGAGGTCCCCTGTACACGTCCGTAAGCATCTCATGGTCTACGTGATCTTTAACATATACATCGGAAAAGCAACCAAACAGAAAGGAATAACTCCTAGGAAGTAAGTCTTCCCAAAACACACATGGAAAAGGCTATTACAAGAGGAGGTGAAGATTTAGTCTGCTCTGTGGCTTGCCTGATTCTGACTTCCATAGAGAGATGCAAGTCTGGTGAAAGCTCACTGGGCTAGATCGAAACCCCTAACCCACCTTCTGTTCCAGTGTTCTCTTGCTATGTCTATCACCAGTGAAAAATAACACTAGAAAAGCCAGCATCAAGAGCACAGGTCCCAGCCGGGCGTGGTGGCTCACGCCTGTAATCCTAGCTCTCTGGAAGGCCGAGGCGAGCGGATTGTTTGAGCTAGGAGTTCGAAACCAGCCTGAGCAAGAGCGAGACCCCATCTCTACTAAAAATAGAAAGAAATTAATTGGACAACTAAAAATATATAGAAAAAATTAGCCAGGCATGGTGGACCAGTCCCCAGCTACTCGGGAGGCTGAGGCAGGAGGATCGCTTGAGCCCAGGAGTTTGAGGTTGCTGTGTGCTAGGATGACGCCACGGCACTATAGCCCAGGCAACACAGTTAGACTCTGTATCAAAAAAAAAAAAAAAAAAAAAAAAAGAATTTGAGACAGAGTCTTGCTCTGTCACCCTGGCTACAGTGTAGTGGTGTCATCATAGCTCACAGCAACCTCCAACTCCTGGGCTCAAGTGATCCTGCTGCCTCAGTCTCCCAAGCAGCTGGGACTACCGGGGCTCACCAACACGCTCGGCTTATTTTTGTATTTTTAGCAGAGACAGGGTCTTGCTCTTGCTCAGGCTGGTCTTGAACTCCCAAGCTCAAGCGATCCCCCCACCTCAGCCTTCCAGAGTGCTAGGATTACGGGCGTGAGCCACTGCGCTTGGCCCCAAATGAAAAGGCCCTTTTTCATGGATGATGTGCTCTAAATTTATCACTTTTCAAAAGGAGCATTTTCATAAATCAATATGCTATTTTCTCTATGATGCATCTAACGATGATAATCTTTGTAGTTCTGTGATACAAAGTAATTTGAATTCTCACTCCATTCATTAATTCAAACTTTTGTCTCTTTACAAAAGCATCAATCGTTAATCTTTTCTCTGAACATTTTCTTTTTCTAGTTTAGCATGTATTAAAGTCATCTAAAATGTTCAAAGTAATAAAATTCCATTTTACTATAATAAACATAATGGAGGAACAATAGTTTTGAAAATGCAAGTGACCTTTATATGAATGATATTTAGGAAACAATTATAATTGATAACTTTAATTGATTAAATGGAAGCAAAGTAACACTATTATCATGTAAAAAATTAGACTATGTATTTTTGAGACATGGCCTCACTCTATTATCCACACTGGAGTGCACTGACCCAATCACAGCTCACTGCAGCTTCACACTCCTGAGCTCAAGTGATCCTCTTGCCTTAGCCTTCTGCGTAGCTAGGACCACAAATGCACACCACCATGTTCAGCTAATTTTTCTGTGTGTAGAAATGGGGTCTTGCTATGTTGCCCAGGCTGGTCTTGAACTCCTTGCCTCAAGTGATCCCCCGACTTCAGCCTCCTGAGTAGTTGGAACTATAGGTGTGTGCTATCACATCTGGTTATTTATAAAAATGTGTCTTCCTATGTTGCCCAGGCTGGTGTGAAACTTCTGGCCTTGAGCAATGCTCCCGCTTCAGCCTCCCAAAGTGCTGAGATTACAGGCATGAGCCACCAAGCCTGGCCTATATCTTCTTAATTAATTAATTTTCATTTTCCCCAGAAAGTCTTTCCAGAATGACTGTGGAGGGGGAAAAACATTACAAATCTTCATGTTTCAAGAAAAATTAATTAAATGAAAGCTCCTGGGAGTCGTAATTTAAGTGAGAAAAATTCACAAACCAGTTTTACTCCAGGGTTTACTTTAATGTTAAGTCCCACTTTAAGAGAATAGGTAATACACAAAAGGACCAAGAGTAAGGTGGCCCACAAGAGTAGAACTGTAAAAACAATACATTACAGATCAGAGAAGAGATACACAAAGTCATCTTGGGGAAAGATGGTGATTCCTGGGCAAAACAAGATGCATCAACAATACAACTAAGTATTATTAACCTTAAGTAGGAACCATTCGTTCAACTGAATGTCTATTAGGTGTTGTGGCTGTTTGGTATAGACTGGGAAAGAAAACTGATACGGTTCCTGTCCTCATCTAAGTTAGAATGGTAGGTGGCTAATTTTAAAAAAACATTTAAGTACGAATTATCTGAATGCTAAGAGGTTAAAGAACAGGGTGTTCTGAAAAAAAATCAGAGGAAGCATCAGTTTCTAATTGGTCCTTTTGAGGAAATACTATTTAAATAATATCAATGCAGGTCCCTGTCACATGAAAGTGAAGTATTCTAGACAGAGGGAAAAGACAGCATAGAGTATATCAAGAGGGAAAGTATTTGGCAGATTTAAGGAATCTAGACTATCCGGAGTGACGGGAGAGAGGTAAAAGAAATGCAGGAGAAGCAGGAACAGGACAGATCATGAATGCCTTATAGGACATGTTAAGAAATTTCGATTTTTTTCTAGTGCTAAAGAAAGTAATTTTTAATCAGAGGACGAACATAATCCAAATCACATTTTTAAAATACCACATTGGCTGCTATAAGGCAACTGGATTGAAAGGGAGCAAGAATGTTAACAAGGCGGTAAAATAATTATAGCATCAGAAGCTGAGTTAGATGAGACAAAGATAATAATTTTAAAAGGGGAAAATATGAACAGGCAATTTACAGAAGAGCACATCCAAATGGTCAATGAACATACTGCCTGTCAGAGGAACACAAATTAACATAGTCGGGGCAGTAGTTTCAACATTGGAGGCTGAAAAAAATTCAAAAGAACTGTAAAACCTGTTGTTGGTGGGTATGCAGAGAAAAAAGTACTCTCATATCCTGCTGGTAGAAATGTCAAGTGTTCCAAACTTTCAGGAAATCAATATGGAAATATCTAAAATCTGTGATGTATTTATCATTTGAGCAATCCCACTACAAGGAACTTAGCCCACAGAAATAAAAGCAACAGTAGGTGTGCTTTTATTTATTTTATTATTTATTTATACACAGTAAATTTATAAAGAATATTGTAACATTGTAGCAGCAAAAAAGAGGAAACAAAGTATATGTGTATACACACATGACAATGATAAGACTCTAGAGAAAAGAGGGACATATACAGATTAGATTGTTTGAAAAGAAAAAGAGTTGACGTTAAAAATCATGGACATGGGCTGGGCGCGGTGGCTCACGCCTGTAATCCTAGCACTCTGGGAGGCCAAGGCGGGTGGATTGTTTGAGCTCAGGAGTTCGAAACCAGCCTGAGCAAGAACGAGACCCCATCTCTACTAAAAAAAAAAAAAATAGAAAGACATTTTCTGGACAACTAAAAATATATAGAAAAAATTAGCCGGGCATGGTGGTGCGTGCCTATAGTCTCAGCTACTTGGGAGGCTGAGGCAGGAGGATCACTTGAGCCTAGGAGTTTGAGGTTGCTGTGAGCTAGGCTGACGCCACGGCACCAGAGCGAGACTCTGTCTCAAAAAAAAAGAAAAGCAACTTATTAAATAGGAAACCCAAATACCCAATCATAAATATGTATATATGTATATATATGCACACATATATTAATATGTGTATGTGTGTATATATATGTTTAACCTCACTAGTAATCTAGGAAAGGCTTATTAAGGTAACGAGATACCATTTTGCATTCATTTGCACAAGAAGAAAAATTTAATAATTCAACAAGATCAAACTTTGGCAAGGATGTAGAACAAATGGAATTCATGTGCTGATTGC
>CAUYSK010067242.1:0-12830 GCA_963575035.1 Avahi laniger | reverse complement strand
GAATTATAGGTATGAGCCACCACACCCAACCCACAATACTATTTTTTTTTTCCTTCTCCCATAATGAACATCTGTGTATCCATCTCTCTGTTTAAGAAATAAAACATTGAGGGGGAGGAGGGAGGAGGGGACGGGTATATGTGTACACAAAGAGTGCAATGTGCATCACACAATGGGATGGACATATTTGAAACCTGGACTGAGGGGGGGAGGGGGGGCAAGGGCAACACACGTAACCTAAACATCTGTACCCCCATATTATGCTGAAATAAAAAAAAAAAGAAATAAGTTTTTTTCCTTTTAATGTCATTAGTCATCAGGGAAATGTTAATCAAAACCACAATGAGAAACCATTTCACACCCACTAGGATAGCTATAATAAAAAAGACAAGCAGTACTAACAAGTGTTGGCAACTATGTGTAGAAATTGGAACTCTCATATATTGGGCATGTAAAGTCATGCTGCTTTAAGAGTTCCTTAAAATTTTAAACATAGCAAGGGCAACATACGTAACCTGAACATCTGTACCCCCATAATATGCTGAAATAAAAAAAAAAATTTTTAAACATAAAGTTAACGTATTGCCCAGCAATTCCTCTCTTAGGTATATATTCATGAGAAATAAAAGCATACATCCACAGAAAAATTTATACATTAATACGCACAGCAACATTATTAATAGTAGCCAAATAGCAGAAACAATCAAGTGTCCATCAATTGATGATGGATACATAAAATGCAGTATATTCATACAATGGAATATTACTCAATCATAAAAAGAAATGAGGCCCTTATACATGCTACAATGTGAATTAACCTTGAAAACATATGGGTAAGTAACTGAAGCCAGTCATGAAGACCACACATTATAGGATTCCATTTATATGAAAAGTCCAGAATAGGAAATTTATAGAAGCAGACAGTACAGTAGTGGTAGCTTAGAGCTGGGGTAGGGGGTGGAAAATGAGAAGTGACTGCTAATGGGTAGGGGTTTCTTTTCAGGGTGATGAAAATTTTCTAAAACTTAAGATTATGGTAACAGTTGAACTGTGAATATATTAAAACTATTGAATTGTACACATTTCTTTTTTTTTTTTTTTTGATATGGGGGTCTCATTCTGTTGCCCAGACTGGAGTGCAATGGCATGATCATAGCTTACTTGCAACCTCCAACTCCTAGGCTCAAGTGAACCTACCTTAGCCTCCCAAGTAGATAAGACTACAGGCATGTGCTACCATGGCCCAGCTAATTTTCCTATTTTTTGTAGAGACTGTGTCTCACCACATTGCCCAGGCTGGTCTCAAACTCCTGGCCTCGAGAGATCCTCCCACCTCGGCCTCCCAAACTACTGGGATAACAGGCGTGAACAACCACACCTGGCCCTGAATTGTACAATGTAAATGGGTAACTTTTATGGTGTGTGAATTATATCACAATAAAGATGCTAAAAAAAAGTCACCTGCTTTGCCAAGAACCATTGAAAAGTGGAAGTGAAAATCAGACTAAAATGGGTTGATTAGTGAGTAGGAGGCAGGGAGGTTTGGCAAAGAGGGGAAACAGAGATATGGGGCAGTAACTGATAGGGGACAGGGGAAAGGAAAAGTGGTGGTGGCGGCTTTAGAATGGTGTAGAGTTTGACTATATATGAAATGAAATGATCCAGTAAAGAGTGTTAGATAATGCAGGACAGAGAAGGGATGACCAAAGGAGCAAAGTTCTTGAGCAGGCAAGAAGGGACGAGACCCAATCTACATGTGTAAATACTGGCCTTTGATACGATGGGGCACATTTCCTTAGTTGGAAAAAGAAGGAAGAAAATGGATACAGATGCAAGTAGATTTTAGATTTGTTAGCAGAAAAAAAGGATGTTCCCATTTAATGGTTTGATTCAACAAATATTCCTTGAGCCTACTATGTGCCAGGCACTGTTCTACTGCTCAGAATATATGTGATATATATGAACAAAAAAGATAAAACCCCTGCCCTCTTACAGGAGTTATAGTCCTGCAGGGTAGTAGGACTGTCAGACATTGCTAAGAGAGTGTTGGAAGTTTGAGATAATTTTTAAATGAAACCAGTTTTTCTGATGGTGTGACTTTTGCCATCTATGGTCAATGAGCTGGCACAGGGGTAGGTAGGAAGAATTGTCTAGTTCATCAAGATTTGGGGTTTCGCAAGGTAGCACCATAAAGTGAAGGAGAGACGTGGGAATTGAGTATCTTTTTAAGGATGTGATTATAATGTTGGACCATGGACTCTAAGTTGGCTAAGAAAGAAAGAACAGACTTGAGTTGTAAATCAATGTGGTCTAAATGTAATTAAAGAATTGTAGGTGGGAGTATTTGGGCACAAAATCTAGGGCAGATTGTTGTAGTCTGAGAGTAGGATGCTTGTGTACAAGATTTGGGAGCTGATGCAAATTTTGATAACAAGGTCTAGGTGAGACAAAAGAAGTAAGTGCTTCAGAAACAGAAAATGGCAATGCTTACACTCTTAAGTCCCCAAGGAAAAAAAATTTTAGAAAATTCTCTTTATCATTCATCAGTATTTTTCACATTGCAAGTTATGATCCATTAGTAAGTAATGAAATCGATGTATGAATTATGACTAGCATTTTTTAAAAAAGGAAACAGAATAGGGTACATGAGGTAAGGCTAAGTATTGTTTCAGATATATACACATGTGTATGTATGAATGTACATATATATGGAATCCTAATTATGGTGAAAAAATTTTTTCTTGAAAGCTACTGCCCTTTAACAATTATGAAATAAACAGATGGGATCCCTTTGAGATCCAAATTCTTTATAAACAGTATTACTACTTCTCCTTCCATGCCATCTAATTGAACTTTTGTTGATGAGCCAAGATTTTCCTTCATAGACCTACACTCTTTGTGAGCACTGCTTATCTTTACCATTCTGCCAGGCTTCACTCTGATTAACGGGACATATTCCAAATATTTTGCCTGAGTAGACCTTTGTTTGTTGTTAAATTTACATTACCTGGTTTGTTTGCTGTTAAATTTATACTAAAAATATGATCTGGAGACCTTTATTGTAATCTTGTTCCCCCAGAGTTCCAAAAAAGGATTATCTTTTATGCAATTATAAATTATCTGGATATAAATTCACCAAAGGTAAGAATATGAAAACTTTGGAGAATAAGACAAAAACCATTAGTCTCATTAATGTGTCATCTGCAATGCATTTTAGTCACAGTTAGTATAATTTTTTACTTTTGTCAGACAGAATGAAAATATTTTCAGTGAAGTAGGGAAGAGGATTAGCTGACTAATAGCTCGATATAAAACTTGAAGCTAGACGCTTCACCCACATCAGTTATTCCTACATGTCAGAAAGCTTTAACATCTTATGGTTTTGACTCTTAATTGAAAGTGATTATTTCTGAAAGATCAGAATTGCAAATATATTTTAAAGCACAGTCACATCAGAGAATATTTGATACACCTCAAATAAAAGCTTATCGTTAACACTTGTCATTTTAAGAGAATTACCAAGAGTGATTAACATGATAACAACATGGCAAACTGCTTTCTTTCATCATTTCTCTTAAAATGCTTGAAAGATCCAGATACAGAAGATTTTAAAGTTTGGCAAATGTAACAAACATAGCAAATATCAGAAGAGGGCCAATACTTGTGGCAGTTTGGAGAACTAGGCTTTCTCTTTTTTTTCTCTCTCTCTCTTTTTTTTTTCTTTCATGGAAGACAATTTTTCCAGAGAACTATGCTTACAAATGTAGTTGTGTTGAAAACACTGCTAAAGTACAGAATGATTAGAAATTTTGTTAACTTTTGCAGTATGTATCATTTTGGAAGACTGTATCTTTTAAAGCCAAATTAATCTTGTTAGAACCCTCAAATATAGTCCAAGAATAATCTTTTGCTTTTTATATATATAAACAGATATTCTGAAATGTTTTCCATTCTTACCTTCCAGCAATTCACATCCTGTGAACAAAAGGAAATGTTTTCATAGTACCAATTTGTTAATTTCTTATTTCTTTTAGACATCAAAGTATAGATTTTATATATTCATAAAGATAAAATCCTTGTCTATTTTATATCTAAGTCTTATAAAAATTATATACATAAATCCCTTTTGAACGATTTTGAAAAGACATTAAGGGACAATTTAGTTTTAATTTTTAAGTTTAGTCACATAAGTAAAACATTTCCCTTCATTAAAACTATTTATGTTAAAGAATACATGAATGCACATCTAAATTTCTGTGTATACTGACTTTCTCAATGTTATATATTGTAAAGCTGAAATCCAGACTCTATTACATTTTCATAAACAAAGCTCTGTAAACAAAGCATGGGGTCTTGCTCTAAGCTAACAATAAGTGTTCTGAAGTCACGCACAAAAAACCCCACAAAACTTGGATTCATGAATGTTCTGATTGTTCTTTTCTGCTGCTCATATTGGCTAGTATCATCTTTATCCTCCAAATACATATCTGGGTAGGTCAATCTTGCTTCCTCAATTCTTTTTTTTTTTTTTTTTACTTCTTGAAACAGGCTCTCTCTCTTGCCTGAGCTAGAGTGTAGTGGCATCATCATAGCTCACTGCAACCTTAAATTTCTGGGCTCAAGAGATCCTTCTGCCCCAGCCTCTGGAATAGCTGGGGCTATAGGCACACACCACCAAACCTGGCTAATTTTTCTATATTTTGTAGAGATGAGGTTTGGCTATGTTGCTCAGGCTGGTCTCAACTCCTGGCTTCAAGAAATCCTCCCACCTTGGCCTCCCAAAGTGCTAGGATTACAGGTGTGAGCCACCATGTCTGCTTCCTGGATTCTATTTAAAAAATAGCCATAGCTTAAAATGTGCTTTGTGGAAGATTTTTAATATAAAAATATAACTATATTCTAATGACCTTTAATAGTTCAGTAATATTATTTATACAAATTATTTTAGTTTGTTTTAGTATATGGGGGCAGTGTTTAAGAAGGAGACACATGTTAAATTATTATGAGAAATACCCAAATCATTATCAGAATTAGTGTATTAGCACAGAGAACATTTCAGTACTGAGAATGATCATTTCTTATGCTCTAAATTAGTACTGATTTCTTTAGATTTCATAAGGCAGCCAAGTCACAGAAGAATCCTCAACATTTTCTTTACTTATAGTGCTTGCGGGAGTTAATTATTATATATGGGTCCTTGTTACCTATAGGTCCTTGTTACCTATAGATATTAAAGGAGATTACTTGCACATTTATAGATATCTCAAATATTCAGAAATCTCTTTAACCTTAATATTTTAAAAATTTTTTTAGAGACAGGGTCTCGCTCTGTTGCCCAGGCTGGGGTGCAGCGGCCCAATCATAGCTCATTGCAACCTCAAACCGCTGGGCTCATAACTTATAATTTAAACACTGTGATTTCTTCATGTTACCACAAAAATAAAAATGTATATATATGAAGGATAATTACGGATCACTACTGAAAGGTGGCCTTACTAATAACCTACCTAACAGAGGAAAATCAGCTATTAAACAGAAAATAAGAGAAATAAACTCACAGCACATAATTGCCCCTGTGAAGGGAAAACTCACAGTACAACTGTCCTTTGTTTTGTTTAATTAAACACCTATGGCCTAACTTGTTAGCTCTAAGAGTTTTGTTTTCTTAGCCTTGAAGAGCCCCAAGCAGACAGTAGGGATACGAACTTCCTGCTCCAGCTCTCTGCCTTAGTTCCTGCCAAAAAATCAGATTTCAGTGATTCAGATAACCCCGCCTCACAGAGAAAAGAAAAAAATAAAGAGCACCTCCAACAGCTTTGCCACCACTTCTATTATCAGTCTGTTAAAGTGAGGGGGGAAAAAAAACCATTTTTACCCTTTAAAACTCCAAGCAGCTTTTCCTTACCAGCCTGGGATTCTACTCCTTCAGTGGCGTGCCGTGGCCACTCACTCCATCTCTTCTCTCTCTCTTGCTCTCTATCTCTCTCATTCTTTCTTTCTGAGAGAAATAAATCAACTTTTACTTCTGCATATCCTAATTACTGCGAGGGAAATCTTTCTCCCCCCATGTACAAATTTCACACCCTTTCAACTATTGATTTTAGAGACTGAACACATATAGTTGCACACTGAAAGAGACCTAAAATTTCTGTCAACTGGCTGGGCATGGTAGCTCATGCTTGTAATCCTAGCATTTTGGGAGGCCAAGGCAAGAAGATCACTTGAGGCCAGGAGTTCAAGACCAGTCTGAGCAACACAGGAAGATCCTGTCTCTGCTAAAAAAAAAAAAAAAAAAAATGGAAAAATTAGCCAGGCATGGTGGCATGCTCCTGTAGTCCCAGGTACTTGGGAGGCTGAGGCAGGAGGATCACTTGAGCCCAGGAGTTTGAGGTTGCAGTGAGCTTTGATGACACCACTGCACTCCAGCCTGGGTGACAGAATGAGATCCTGTGTCAAAAAAAAAAAACCAAAAAACAAAAAACCCCATAAACTCAAACAAAACAAACAAAGAAGTGTTCTATAAACTTACCATTTAATTACTATTCAACTAATTTGTTGGTGGGTGGGGTGGCTCACTCCTGTAATCCTAGCAGGAGGATTGCTTGAGGTCAGGAGCTCAAGATCAGCCTGAGCTAAGACCCCTGTCTCTACTAAAAATAGAAACAGTTTAGCTGGGTGACTAAAAATAGAAGAAAAGAAAAATTAGCCAGGCATGGTGGCATGCACCGGTAGTCCCAGCTACCCGGGAGGCTGAGGCAAGAGGATTGCCTGAGCCCAGGACTTTGAGGTTGCTGTGAGCTATGATGATGCCCTGGCACTCTGGCTCAGGTAACAGACTGAGATTCTGTCTAAAAACAAAAAAACAAAAAAAATGCCACTTCTATAGTTCTATTTCAAGTAAGGTTTTTAATTGCCAGGATGAGACAAAGGCAGTTTAAAAGTATAAACTGAGACTTCAGATCTAAACAAATGTTTTCAGATAATTGAGTTGAGTAGAAACAAACTCTATATTTTTTTGTAAGTAATTTAGGAATACTCTGCCTTATGTACTAGAAAAATCTTAAACACTGAATGTATATTTATTTTGATTAATGTAATTAATCCTTGCAGTGAATCCAACAGGAAAGAATCCTTCAGATTTTGTATCACTTGTTTTCTTAAAGAGACCCACCTATACCATAAAGTTCATATAAAATAATATTTGTACTAGCTAGTTATGAAATTTTATATTTTAAAACAAGAGTACTATTTCCTACCTTTTTAAAAATATTTATTTATAAGAGTTTATTATTCTATTCTCCATGCTATGGGTTGACATCAATCCAATGAATTCATATTTTCTATTAGAGAAAAGGAGTTAGACTGGAATTAAATATGAAAGCTGGCTTTGTTTCATTGCTGTATGTTGCCATCTTATTATAAAGCAGAAACCACAATAGATAGATTAATATAGCATAAAAAACATTTAATTTGTATTTATTTTCAAATGCCATGGGTGGATAAGTTCTGTTAGACAGACAGGATAATATTTTAGTTAGATCTTTTTCTAAGTTGACTTGTTAGTATCTTCTACATGCATTTTAAGACAATACACATTTTAGGACTGCAAACTGAATTCTTGTTATAAACCAAGCACAGGAAGCATTTTCATCACAATACCAAACCTACACAAATCACTAAAGACATTATTAGTTAAATTAGAGGTTTAAAAGTCATCGTTCCTGACATTGGCAATGTGGGCGTCTGCACAGCACCCACAGCTGTGTTTCAGTAGTCTTGGCATAGAATTACTAAGGTAATAAAAATTCTTGAAGGTGGGAAGTTTCCATCAATTAACTTTGAGAGAGACTCGTCTGGAGCAGCCTCATCTCAGCCCACATACTATGATGATGCTATCTACTCAGTATGCCCTTGCTAAGATGACAGCAGCTAAATGTTGAATTTCTGATCATCCTCCCACCCCAGTTAATCATATATATTCTAAATGTAGAATAACACATAACTAAAAATAAAGAAGGCAAACTCTCCGCTTGACTTAGTATTCTTTCTCTTAGTGGACTAAATAGAGTTATAATCAGGGATAAATTTTTTCCTCTTTACGCTATTTTCTTTCTTTCTATAGCAACCTCTAGGAATGCCACCTGGAGTCAACTGATTGCAATACCCACACATCACAGATTCTCTTCATTAGCTTTTCTCAACCTAAATAATGTAACCTACCAAGTGACTAGTTCCTGAGGTTCTGGGTTTGGGGTTCTCGCAACAGAAATCTCATTCTATTGCTATCAGTATAATCTTACCAACCATTTGATCACACTGACCAGGCTGACATCCAAGCCAAACCAAACAGTATCCTAAGTTTCTGTTACAAATTTACCAACTAGTGCCACAAGATCACAAAAAGAAGAGAGCTGAGCAGTAACTATCTTCCTTGTCATCCTTCTTCCATGACCAGAAGGAATTAAATAGCACATCTTTACTGAAACAGCTCTTGTCAATATCACCAACGTGATCTTCCTGTTGCTACATCCTGTAGTCTGTTCTCAGGTCCACTTGGCTCAGGAACCTTTAACTACTAACCATTCCCTCTTCTTTTATCAACTTCCTTCTCTAGACTTCTATGACATCATACTTTCCTATATTACTCACAGGGCTCTGACTTCTCAGTCTCCTTTGATGGTTTTTCCTCTTCTCCCTGCACTTCTGAATCTTCTCATTATATTGTAAGTCTTTTCTTTTACCTTTTGCATAGCCTTTATCAATTTCTAATACACTATAGACATTTCTGATTTATTATGTTTACTGTTTATGTCTCCACTTCTCCTCCACTAGACTGTAGATGCTTTTGTCTGTTTTGGTAGTGAGGCCTAGTGCCCAGCTCAGTGCCTGGCATATAATGCTCCATAAATATTTGCTGAATGAATAAACTACTGTTTTTCTGATTTATATATGCCTGAGCCATTCCCTAACTCCTTAGAATGAATGTTCCTTAAGAGCAGAACAATCAATATATTTAAGAAAGAGTATAACATAATGTTGAGTTGTTACATATAGGCTATGAAATTTGGGCTAGTACCAGTAAACGGGTGATAACCGTTAGTAAACAGGAATTATGGTCATATTTACACTTTTGTTGTTAACTCAAATAATTAGTTTATGCTGAGGCCTCATTTCTGTTAGAGTCTTTAGTCTTTCTCACTAAGAGATAATGTAGTTAAATTTCAAAGGTATGTAGTTTTTTAATAGGAACTCAGTTTCAACCAATATTTAGAAATGATTGACAATTCTTAAGAAAGCAAGGGCCTTCCTAAAGTGATACGTAGAAATAGAACTCTAATGATTCTAATAACACATATTATTATTTCTAGATATTAATTTAAGTCATAGCTGTGACATATACATTTTGAATATTGATGTAACACAATTATATCATATCTTGTTTTCAGGAAAAGTAGCTACAATATTTGGAGCTTTTATTATGTGCCAGCTAATGTACTAAATTCTTTATATCCTTTATCTAGTTCTCACAAAAACACTGTGAAGTAAGGATGTATCTGAAATTCCATTTTCTCCCTCTAATATAATGTATGACTGATAATTCCTAAAAAAAGAACCTGAGGATTAGAGAAGGTAATAGTTGAGCCACATTTTATTATTATTTTATTTTAGAATATTACAGGGGTACAAAAATTTTGGTTACATGATTTGCCTTTGTGCAGTTTGAGTCCCACCAACAATGTGTAAGTGGTCCCTTCTCTCCACATTCACACCAGCATCTGTTGTTTTGGGACTTTTTGCTAAAAGCCATTCTCACTGGAGTTACATGATACCTCATTGTGGTTTTGATTTGCATTTCCCTGATGATTAGAGATTTCGAACATTTTTTCATAGTTTATTGGTCATTAGTCTATCTTCTTTTGACAAGTTTCTGTTCTTGTTTTTTGCCCACTTTTTTATGGGGCTGTTTGATTTTTTTTTCTTGCTGATTTGTTTGAGTTATTTATAGATTCTGGCTATCAGCCCTTTATCAGATATATAGCATGCAAATATTTTCTCCCATTCTATAGGTTGTCTATTCATTCTATTGATTGTTTCCTTGGTTGTACAGAAGCTTTTTAATTTAATCAAGTCCCATTTGTTAATTTTTGTTGTTGATGTGATTACCTTTGCGGTCTTCTTCATAAATTCTCTGCCTAGGCCAATATCTATAAGAGTTTTTCCACCATTTTCTTCTAGAATTCTTAGTTTCATGCCTTAGGTTTAAGTCTGTTATCTATCATGAATTAATTTTTGTGAGTGGTGAGAGGTACAGATCCTCTTTCAGTCTCCTCCATGTGTCTATCCGATTTTCCCAGCACCATTTATTGAACAGGGATTCTTTTCCCCAGTGTATGTTTTTGTTTGCTTTGTCAAAGATCAGATGGCAATATGAGGATGGTTTTAGATCAGGGTTCTCTTTTCTGTTCTGTTCCATAGGTCTATGTCTCTGTTTTTGTGCCAGTACCATGCTGTTTTGGTTACTATAGCCTTGTAGTATATCTTAAAGTCTGGTAAAGCCTTCCAATTTGTTCTTATCGCTTAAGGTTGCTTGGATATTTGGGGTCTTTTCTGAGTCCATGCAAAGCGAAGAACTATTTTTCTTAGATCTGCAAAAAAAAAAGATGGTATTTTAATGGGGATTGCATTGAATCTGTAGATCACTTTGGGTATTATAGATACTTTAACAATGTGGATTCTGCCAATCCATGAGCATGATATGCTTTTCCATCTGTTTACGTCCTCTGTAATTTCCTTCCTCAGTGTTTCATAATTCTCCCTGTGGAAGAGGAGAATGTAGAAGAGGAGAACTAAGGAGAATGTCCTTAGTTAAATATATTCCTAGGTATTTTATTTTCTTTGTTACTATTGTTAAAGGTATTGAGTCTTTGATTTGGTTCTTGGTTTGACTGTTGTTGGTATATATGAATGCTACTGAATTGTGTATGTTGATTTTGTAACTTGAGACTTTGCTAAATTTCTTTATCAATTCCAGGAGTCTCTTCACAGAATCTTTGGAGTTTTCTAGATATATGATCATATCGTCAGGCTGGGTGCAGTGGCTCAAGCCTATAATCCCAGCACTCTGGGTGGCCAAAGTGGTAGGATCATTTGAGGTCAAAAGTTCAAGACCAGCCTGAACAAGAGCAAGAACCCAGTCTCTACTAAAAATAGAAAAAAAAAATTAGCCAGGCATCGTGCTGCATACCTATAGTCCCAGCTACTCAGCAGGCTGAGGTGGGAGGATCTGAGGCATGAGGATTGTTTAAGCCCAGGAGTTTCAGGTTGCAGTGAGCTATGACAATGCCACTGCACTCTAGCTGAGTGCAGCTGAGACTAGCGGAGATTCTGTCTCAAAAAAAAAAAAAAATCATATCGTCAGCAAAGGGCGATAGTTTGACCTCTTCTTTCCCTATTTGGATACACTTCATTTTCTTCTATTTTCTGATTGCTTTCGCTAGGACTTCCAGCACTATGTTAAATAGAAGTGGTGCTAGTAGGCAACCTTGTCTGGTTACAGTTCTAAGCAGGAAAGCTTTCAATTTTTCCCCATTCAGTATGATATTGGCGGTGGGTTTGTCATATATGGTTTTTATAATTTTTAGGAAAATCCCATCTATGCCTATTTTGTTAAGTGTTCTTATCATAAAAGGGTGTTAGATTTTGTCAAATGCTTTTTCTGCATCTATTGAAAGGATCGTGTGGTCTTTGTTTTTACTTCTATTGATGTGGTGAATTAATTTATAGATTTGCATATGTTGAACCATCCTTGCATCTCTGGTATGAAGCCCACTTGGTTGTGGTGGATTATTTTTTTGATGTGCAGTTGAATATGGTTTGCTAGAATTTTTTATCTGTATTCAAAGTGATATTCGCCTTTAATTTTCTTTTTTGTTGTTTCTTTTCCTGGCTTTGGTATCAAGGTGATATTGGCTTTGTAAAATGAGTTGAGGAGGATTCCTTCCTTCTCGATGTTATAGAATAATTTCTGCAGTATCGGTACCAGGTCTTTGAAGGTCTGGTAAAATTCAGGTGTGAAACCATCGGATTCAGGTCCCTTTTTTTTTTTGTTGGAAGGTTTTTTTATTGCTGCTTCAATTTTGATACTTGATATTGGCCCGTTCAGGAATTCTATTTCTTTCTGATTGAGCCTAGGGAGGCTGTGTGCTTCTAAGAATTTGTCCATCTCCTCCACGTTTTCAAGTTTATGTGCATAGAGATTTTCATAGTATTCTGAGATGGTATTTTGTATTTCCGTGGTTATCAGTTGTTATTTCTCCTTTTTTCATTTCTGATTAAGTTTATTAGAGTCCTTTCTTTTCTGCTTGTGGTTAATCTAGCAAGAGGCCTGTCAATTTTGTTTATCTTTTCAAAAAACCAACTTTTGTTTCATTAATCTTTTGTACAATTCTTTTGTTATCAATTTCATTTAGCTCTGCTCTGATCTTGGCTACTTCTTTTCTTCTGCTGAGTTTGGGATTGGTTTGCTCTTTCTTTTCCAGTTCCTTGAGGTCATTCATTAAATTATCGATTTGTAATCTTTCTGTCTTTTGGATGTAGGCATTTAGGGCTATAAATTTTCCTCTCAAGCCGGGCGTGGTGGCTCACGCCTATAATCCTAGAACTCTGGGAGGCCGAGGCGGGCGGATTGTTTGAGCTCAGGAGTTCGAAACCAGCCTGAGCAAGAGCGAGACCCCGTCTCTACCAAAAATAGAAAGAAATTAATTGGACAGCTAAAAATATATAGAAAAAATTAGCCGGGCGTGGTGGCGCATGCCTGTAGTCCCAGCTAC
>CAUYSK010067241.1:0-45802 GCA_963575035.1 Avahi laniger | reverse complement strand
AACTTCTGGGCTCAAGCGATCCTTCTGCCTCAGTTTCCCGAGTAGCTGGGACTACAGGCATGCGCCACCATGCCCGGCTAATTTTTTTCTATATATTTTTAGCTGTCCAATTAATTTCTTTCTATTTTTAGTAGAGACGGGGTCTTGCTCTTGCTCAGGCTGGTCTCAAACTCCTGAGCTCAAACAATCCACCCGCCTCGGCCTCCCAGAGCGTTAGGATTACAGGCGTGAGCCACCGTGCCTGGCTTGCTTAGTGAATCTTTACTGCTAGGTTGCTGCCTCCTTTTCAGCTCTAGGTGATACTGTGAGCCCAGGTTCACCTCAGCTCTAGTAAGTGGTTGGAGGACTGTCTTTCCTGATCTGAGGAGGTCCAAAAGGTCTTATCTCAGCAGTATGGGAAGGATGGCTAGGGGTTCATGCCCAGGGTACCTGGGGAACATACCTCCTGCAGCGTGATGCTACTGAACAGCCACTCTGATTTGGTGCCTCCTTTGGCCGAACTGCAGAGCAGAGTTTTCAGGGCTGGGGATGGTAGTCCCACCTCCATACTTTGTCTCTGTCTGTCCTCAGGGATATTTCTCTCTTCAGGCTGTCATGATTTTTCTTATAGGTTAAGACAAGAGCAGATCTCCTGCCAGGGAACCCAAGAGGGTGGGGAAGCTGGTCAACCATTTCAATTTCACTTTTTCCAGCATAGAAACTGTGATTCAGGGGAGATTTTTCCAAGCACTTGGTATTGGGCAGAATGGGCGGTTGGGGGGTAGAGGAAGAGCACTGCAGATGTGGAAGTTTGATTCTTCTACTGTCTGCTCAGAGTTTTTCCACTTATCTGTGGCCCTGGGAACTGTCTCATCATCGACTTGAGCTCTGGGTTGTTGCTGTTGAAAATCTGTGCATTGTATATTTGGTTTTGGTTTTCTGTGGGGGGAGAGAGGCCAGCTTGCCTCTATACCACCATTTTGGAACCAGAAGGGAGATAGGTTTGGTGCGGTTTTTTTGTTTTTTGGTTTTTTTTAAGACATGGTCTCACTACGTTGCTGAGGCTAGGGTGCAGTGGCTATTCACAGGTGCAATCATTGTGCACTACAGACTTGAACTTCTGGCCTCAAGCGATCCTCCTGCCTTAGCCTCCTGAGTAGCTGGGACTGTAGGCATGCACCACTGTGTCTGGCTGCATCCCATCTCTGTTGCAACTACTCAACTCTGCTGTTACCCAGCAGGCAAAGATGATACATAAACGAATGG
Organism: Avahi laniger; assembly: GCA_963575035.1. Taxonomy (NCBI): domain Eukaryota; kingdom Metazoa; phylum Chordata; class Mammalia; order Primates; family Indriidae; genus Avahi; species Avahi laniger. Next base: position 44,557 of record CAUYSK010067241.1, on the reverse strand, counting down.
AGGTGGCTGTGTTCCAACGGAACTCCACCTGGATACCACCCAGGCTAGAGCTGAGTGCAGGCGGCCAGATTCTCTCCCCTGGACAGTCTGAAGATGGACAAATTCTAATTCTCAGACTCTCCTTTCTTCATTTCAATAATCTTTTATAATGCCTTTAAACTCCAAGACGAGAAAAATTTACTTGATTTTAGTTTTAAGTGATAGCATCTGGCTTAGGTAAAAGAAAACACGTTAAAGTTCATAGTTAATCAGCCTCCAAATTATAGACGTATACTTGTTCAGAGCGTTATTTGGGGGAAGTTTTCATAAAGGCAATGGGCATACAAACAAAGAAGGTAAATTCTGGTGTCTTTTCAGAGACTAGAAATTCTTCTCTCTTTCCTCCTTCCCTGCTTTGTCTTCCTTGCTTTCTTGTCACCTTCTTAAGCCTCTGTGTCTTAATTACCATTGTTATACTTTCTTTGTCTTTACCCTAAATGGTATGCAGAGCTTTTTGAGATACGTTACTATAAGCACCTGATGCTATCCAGCTTTCCTTTGAGGTGTCTGCAGTGTGTCTGATCATTGGGAGAAAAGGGCTGCCAGTATCAAGCGTGCACTGTGCTGAGCTGGGAGACACAACTGGCGCGCTGCACTAGCAGAGATAAATAACATAGTCTCCATCTGTAGGGAAAGCGCCTGTCCACACTGTAGGGAAAGTGCGTGTTGTGCCAACCCTTGCTAAAATGCTTCCCGGACTGTGCGTCAACCCTGTAAGAGGTCATATGCTGTTTCTATAATACATGATAAATTAAAGTACTTTCCTTGTCCTCTCAGTGTCACAGAGTGCAAAACCCAATGCAGGCAAATTTTCAGAGAAATAGCATGTGGCCAGATAATTCAGGAATGGTAATTGCTCATTTTTCCTAATCCCCAGGAGTCTCCTGTATTGACTCAACAAACCTGCTTGCCTGGGATTTTATCCTGGGATTACCCAGGATATGTTTTTGAACCACTTACTCCTTTTTAGAAATTCACATCATATTGATCCAGATGACTGGCTTCTCACAGACCTCTGGCCCCAATAAGGGCTACAAATTTGAAAGAGATTCAGACTACTCACATGTTCATTAATGGACCAAGTGCTCTGGACAAATGAAGTTTATTCATTTAAAGAATATATTTTATATTAATATCTACTATGTACCAGGCATTGTTCTAAGCGGTAGGAACCCCGCGGTTAACAAAACAGAAATCCATGCCTTGCTGTAACGAAGCTTATGTTATATGGGGTGGGGAATGAGGAACGACACAAAATAAACATACAGTGAGTCAGGTGATGAGAGCTAGGAAGAAAAATAAAGTAGGACAAAAGGTAGAGGTTGTTAAAGGTGGGAGAAGTTTCTAGATAGTTAGGGTGCTCAGGTAAGGCTCCTAGGCGGCAGTGATATCTGAGCTGAGACTTGAATGTATTGAGAGAGGAAGCAGGCGGCAACAGGGGAAAACATGTTCTGGGCAGAGGAAATAGGGACCACAAAGGCCCTAAGGCTGATTCGTCTCAATTGTACCCACAGGATTTTAATTTATGGTGACTGAGTGACAACCTGGAGAGGCTAATGCTATTGAAAGAGAATTCATTACTTTCAGTTTCTGGAAAAGGGGGCATGCCAGGCCGTGCCGGGTCACATGGGGAAGCACTAGGTCTATTCAGGAGGCAGAAGCGGGAGGGAGCCAGGGGAGAGCATGGTCCAGAGCCTTTATTAGAGCTTCTGCGACAAAGACAGGGCAGGGGAAGTGGCTGGGGACTGGTTACTTTGGATAATGTCAGCAGGCTTTGGGGCTGCCTCTAGTAGTCTGGCCCTGGGAGACTTAGGGCAGGGAAAATATTGGCTCTGTTTGTGTGAGTCAGATAAGAAGATGATTCAAAGTATGAGGTCTGGATCACAGGGGAAATGGAAATAACTTTGGCCATTAGTTTGGCTCTGTAATTAACAGACACCAATAAGCAAATATACAACCTAAGAAAACACGGAACATGATTGTTCGGGGCCTTGCAGATCATGTTAAAATTCCTACTGTGTGTAAGCTGTGTACACCTGGGAAGGGGAGGAACCCTCTGCTCACCACTGAGCGGGCCACCAGCTGAGCACCAACCACTTGTACTTGTTGTACTCAGTTTTTGTTAAAATTCCTACCTACCTCCTGATTTCTCTTTTGCTTTATCCCTGTGGTAATTTGTACAACTAATTATAAGTTTTATCTAATTCTGGTGTAATTTAACCTGTTTGGCCTTTTAATTTATATATTTGTTACTGTTCCAAGAAAAACAATAGTAGGACTTGCACCAATGCACTTTCTAGAAAAAGATACATGATGCCCAGGATGACAGGAAGAGCCTATTCATTTTGCATTGTCATTAAACTTCATTTCATGGAAGGATGTTTTATGAGATTATTGCTTAATCATGTACAAGGAAAATTTATGGTACATTTAATGAACATACAGATGCTTTTTTTTTGAGACAGAATCTCACTCTGTTGCCCGGGCTAGAGTGCCGTGGCGTCAGCCTAGCTCACAGCAACCTCAGACTCCTGGGCTCAAGCAATCCTCCCGCCTCAGCCTCCCAGGTAGCTGGGACTACAGGTACACACCATCATGCCCAGCTAATTTTGTCTATTTTTAGTTGTGTGGCTAATTTCTTTCTATTTTTAGTAGAGACGGGATCTTGCTCTTGCTCAGGCTGGTCTCGAACTCCTGAGCTCAAACGATCCGTTCATCTCGGCCTCCCAGAGTGCTAGGATTACAGGGGCGAGCCACCGCGCCTGGCCCATAAAGATGCTTTTTTAAAAATTGAAGAGGCTATCTCACAGCCTCGTTGGCTGTCTTTTGTGTTCACTTGTTTTTACCACAATTGAAAACCACAGCAATTAGTCAAATGCAAGGAATTGAAACAGCAAGAACTAATGTTTGAATCTTACAAAGCGAAAATTTTGCTTTCCACTTGCTGCATTCTATCTTATTTGATCTAGTGAGAGATAAAATGGCAAAATAAACAATATTTTCCAAGAGCTGCCTCAGTTCAGACAAGGAAGTGTTGTAAATATGTCAGATTTCATTGTGAAAATGTCGGTTCTTAGCACGTTCATGTCCGAAGAATGAGCAGACACGCCAAAGTTAGGCAAGCACAAAAATGGGGTTTGCCGAGGAGAAAGATAGGATTATAGGGCAAGAGCAAGATACAGGTTTCCAGAGCATGATACATATGCCACAGATGATGACCAGACCCACTGTCGCAGCAAAGGGAAAGCAAAAGGAAGGTGGAAAAAAAGGGGCCTGGTCATGGTCTGCATCTTGTTTTATAGTGCCTGGATTGGGACCTCCCTTGTGGTTCAGAGGTCACCATGGAACCACTTTGATTGGACAGTTGGGAGTCACATGACCAGAGCCTTACTACACATGCAGATATCCCAGGAGCCTCTCTGAAAGCCCACTGCAGGGGTGGGGGTGGGGTGAATCGCAGCAGCACCCACTTTTGTCCCTAGGAGACCTGGAATCTCTCATCATCTGCCTAGCGGATTCAGTTGCAGAAAGCTCAGAATTTCATTCCTTCAGCAAATACTTGTTTATTGGGAATTTGCTGTTTACCTGGCACGCACAGGATGGAGTGCCAAATGAAACAAACTTGGTCCCTGCCCTCATGAAACTTGAGTCTAGTGGGGGCAACTGACATTTAAATAAACAAAACACCTAACCGCATATATAATTACAAATTGTGATAAGTGCCATAAAGGAAAAGCAAAGAGGGAAATATAATTTAGAACATGGAAGAGATATCTAAGGAAGCCTCTCTGAAGACATATTATATGCACTGAGACTTAAAAGGTGGATAGGAATTTCCAGTTATCTATTGTTGCATAATAAACCATCCCAAACTTAAGTGGCATAAAACAATACCATTTTATTATGCTAAGAAATGCTACAGGTCACAGATTCAAATGGGGCCTGGTGGGAAATATCTCTGTTCCACAATGTTTGGGGTCTCAGCCAGGAAGACTTGAATGTCTGTGGGTAACTCAAACCGGTGAGGTCTGAATCATCTCCAGACTTCCTCACTCATGTTTCCGGTGTTCCAGGGGCCTAAATAGTGACTTCAAAACAGTAGGTCCAACTCGTCACCCCAGTACCTGTGAATGTGAAATCCTTATTTGGAAAAAGGTCTTTGCAGATGTAATCAAGTTAAGGTTCTCAAGATGATATCATCCTGGATTTGTGGTGGGCCCTAAATCCAGTAATGTGTTCTTATAAGAGAAAAGAGAGATACTTGAGAGGAGGAGAGACAGGAGGGAGAAGACGATATAAAGACAGAGGCGGAGGTTGAAGTGGTGTGTCTACAAGCTGAAGAAGCTCAGGGGAGGCTGAGGTCAGACCACACAGGGCCTTTCTGATCATTTTAAGGAACTTAAATTGTATTCTAAGTGAAACAGAATTTGCCTAATATGTTGTTTTATATTTCAAATATTTCCGAGAGGCCTAAGAAGAAAACAACTTTACTGTGGTTAGTATATTTGTTAGTAAAAGGTTCCGCTGCAAGAGACAGAAATCCAAGAAAAATCAAGGCTTAATCCAGTTAGAAACAATTTCTCTCTCATGTTACAGAGATGAAGGCTGGGGCGGTGACTCTAATCACAGGAACCCAGGCTCTTGGTAGAGGCTTCGACCTCGTTACTCATGGTGTCTGCTTTGGCCTAGCCATCACATCTGCGTTCCAGCCAGTACAGAATGGGGAGGAGGAGAGCTGCTGCCCTTTCTAACCAGGATGAGCTCATCTTGAGATCCTTAATTTAATTATATCTATAATGACCCTTTGTACAAATAGGGTCACATTTACAAGTTACCAGGAGTTAGGACTTGGACATCCCTCATTTTAAGAACACTTCTCAGAAAGTTGCACATAAAACTTCTACTACATGCCATTGGCCAGTACTTCATCACATGACCACATCTATTTGCAAGCGAGGCTAGGACATGTAATCTTTATTCTGGGAAGCATGCACTCAGCTTAAAAGGAGAGTTCATTACTGTGGAAGGGGAGATGAGATATGAGGCATAGTAGCTAGCAGTTTCTGATGTTGTTTGCACATCTATTTCCCACTAGACCACGAGTTCCTGGAGGAGAGGGAGGCAGTCTTATTCATCTTCAATTCCCAGCACCTAGCATGTGCCTAGCATATATTATTAATAACTCGCCCTCACTGATTGTGTGCTGAATTGCATGCTTGCTCAGTTTTAAGATTGTTTTTGAATCCCAACATCTTTTACAGAAAATTTATTTCCCACAAGCCACACCCTTTTTTCCCCTCCCTCTGCTGGAAGCACAAAGGGATTTTTCTCCATTCTTCACCCAGAGAAGTTGGCGAGGGACAAACCAAAAGTGTGGGGGGTTCCCCTAGAACTGGGCCACAGGGACTTTTTAACTCAAGACCTCCCACACCGAGCCTCCTGAAATTTGTCAGGTTTGGGGTGCATGTTCCTACCTGTATTGCTCCAGATGTGGGCTTCTGCCCCTGGCACGATGTGATTCTCAGTACTTGCCTGTCCCTCCAATTTGCAGAGCGCAGTTTTCCTGGTGAGTTTAATTTTCTGAGCCAAGGAAAGTTGTTGGTTTTCAGTTGGTTCAGCTTTTTTCTCGTTGAGAAGATGCTTTAGGAAGCTGGTAGCCGGGGAAACAAGAAAAGGGAGAGCAGAGGGGAGGGCTGCCACGAACGACAGGGCGCACAGGGTAGCAGCCAGGACTTCCACTTTCCCACGGCCACGCCACACCTTCCCTCCGCCAGGGATTCAGCCACTGGCCACCAAATGAATTTCTGCTGTCACTTCAGCCTCCAAGGTGGCAGCTTTCTCTGATCGTTCATTAAAATCCCCTGGGGAGCTCCTATAATTCCCTGCGCCCAGGCATACCCTAATTAAAATCACCTTAGGGACTTCTAATGTGTACCTGCTGTTGAGAACCAGTGATCTAGAGTCTTGCTATGCGAAGTGGGCAGGGTCCACGGACTGCAGCATTGGCTCCACCTGGGAGCTTGTCAGAAAGGCAGCACCTCGCGCCCTGTCCCAGAACTACCCAATCAGAATGCGCATTTTAAAAGACCCACAGGTAAAATCTCTATGCCCATTAAAGCTTAGGAAGCACTGAGGAGACAGTCCTCCTACATCCTCAATTATGGTTGTCCTCAGGAAGCAGACAGCTCCCTGGGAAGGGCTGTGTCCTGTTGACCACATGATCTAAGTGACCACATGGTCTAAGTAGAGATCCGCAGAGGCCAGCATAGACGTGCGCCGGCTGTGATTCCTCAGGGACACTAAGTCTTAAGTGGAGAGAATCGGATGTCAGATCTTCTGGCAGGGTAAGAGGATTGAACCCTTTAGTCTGAAATGTCAATACTGGGTTCATCAGTCTGGACCGATAGAGTCAAAAATGCTATAGCTCAACAAGCACCAAGAGCCGGCGATAGTTTGCAGGCTGAGGTTTGAAGCAGGTGAAAAAGACTCGAGTAGAAAATCAAACTAAACATGAGGCAAAGAGGAATGAACATGGGAGTAAGGAAGCGAGAAGAGGAAGATCCGAGGTCAAGCCAGGTCAGGGAGGAGCACTGCAGTGAGGGCGGGGGATGCTGAGGTAGGGGCGAGTGGAGAGAAAGAGAGAGGACAATGGTTGGTCCTAAATAGCGACCTCCCCTGAGTCACATGGATGCAGTTCCACCAGCCTGGCTTATTGCTGATGTCTGTAAGCTCTGGCTGCCTCCTTATCTGCAAGATCTCAGTGCTTTGTTGCTATGGATGAATGTTTATGTTCTCCTCCAAAATTCGTGTATTGAAATCTGAGCCCTCAGTGTGATGGTAATAGGAGATAGGGCCTTTGGTAGGTAATTAGGTCATAAGGGTGGAGCCCCCATGAATGGTATCAGTGCCCTTATAAAAAGAGACACAAGAGCTGGCCGTCAATCTCTGCTCCCAGCCATGTGAGGATACAAGGAGAAGACTGCTGTCTGCAAACCAGGAAGAGAGCCCTCACCAGACACTGGATCTGCTGACACCTGGATCATAGACTTCCCAGCTTCCAGAACTGTGGGGAATAAGTGTGTAAGCCATCTGGCCTGTGGTATGTTTGTTATAGCACCCTGAAGTGACTGAGACATTTGTGGAATGAAATATTAATAAGAATTTGTCTGGTATGTTATCACTCACCAGGATGAGAGCATAAAGCACGTGTAGAGCATAGTGGCTAAGAGCTTCGATATTGGAGCCACATACCCTGACTTCTAATCTCAGCTCTGCCACTGTATAACCGGTGACCTTAGGCATATCAGCCGATCTCCTTGGGGCCCTTCCTCAGCTACAAAATAAGCATGATAACTGGCAACCACTTCATAAGGGTAAGCGCAGAAAACACGTGAAGCAAAGAGCACAAGGCCTGGCACTGTGATATTGTATAACATTAATATAAGTATATTGAATAATATAAGGAGCTGAGTATCTGACCACTTGACCTATTAAAAACTGCAGTTTCATATGGTTCAATCTATTGTTAAGTGAAATAATATGATGTCTAGGATTGTTTTAAAATATTTCTGGGGGGAAAAGGGATGGAGGGGTAGATAGATGAAACAGGATTGTCAAAATATTGATCATGGTGAGGCTGAGTGATGAGAATGTGGGGGTTCATCACACCATTCTCTCTGCTTTTGTGTTTGCTCGAAACTTTCCAGAAGTTTTGTCTGGCATGCAACTGTGTTGTGACTACAACGTGGTTTTTACAACCACAAGTAAAGAGAAACCCAATTCAATCTTACTTAAACACACAAGGCCCGATTTAATTAGGCTGTGAAATGAACTTATTTGCACTAACTGTTAGATTACAAGCAGCCTTTGATCACAGATCATGTCCTTTTCCTTACCAGTTAATTATTTGTTTCCCCAGTTTTTATTTTAAAGTTTAAAGAGTGTGATGCAAAAAAGAATCAGCAGTCCTTATTTCTTCCTTCTTTCCCTTCCTTGGAGGCAACCAATTTCTACTCTCTGAACTCATTCTTTTCGTTTTACTTCCACAAATCTCGATGACATCTTTCTCTTGCCCTACTTGGTTTTTCAGTTGCAGGCATTGTCTGTCGATTCCCATCACTGAGATGATATTGCTGCCTTTCACACCCACCCACGCTTCCCACCCCACATATTTATCCTCCCTAGCCCCCCAAGTTCCCAGTAAATTATATCAGTATCACGTTGATTAGATCGACATTTACCATGTACATGATTATGGCTATGTAAACAGTACCTCTGGCCGAGCTATAGTTATACGACTTTTTGTTCTCCTTAGAGTTCATAATCTTTTCCCACAGAAATTTTTTCCCAGCTGGGTAGAAGCTGCCTGAGCAGCACACATCCATGTTTTACAGATTTACAAATGGGTCTGAGCTTGAGACTTCACCCCCATAATTTCAGGTTAATCACACCCCCCAAAATTCATTCGATTTTATTACATTTCATAAAATAGTTCCAAATAAAGCAGCAATGTGGTTTAAAATAACTTTAGGAGGACTTACAGTTATGGAAATGTATCATCTTTGGTCCTGATTCAAAAAATGTAGATAGCCACCTCTTCAAGAATGTAGACAAAGCATGTAAGACAGAGTATAAAATATGTTTCTGGATTTCTGACCACAGTGTTTCAGGGTCTAGAGGTATGTAAGCTTATTGCAAAACTTGGTGCTTTCTAATTACTAACTTGGCCTAATGTTTACAATGTTGAGATAATTTTCAGGAAAGAGATTCTAACAGTGGTTCTCAAAGTACGGTCCAGAACAGCATCAGCCCTACCTGGGAACTTGTTAGAACGGCAGGCTCCTCTCCCCCACTTAATGAGAAATTAAATCTGTGTTTTAACAAGCCCTCCAGGTGATTTCGATGCAGATGAGAGTTTGAAAACCACTGTCCTAGACAAACCCTGTATAAGTTAGGGACCATGTCCAGCTATTCCAGGCAGCAGGAAAAAGGGAGGTGGGGCAAAAGCAAGCTGGGTAAGATACCTCCTAAGTGCATTCTCATCTATACCTCCATCCCCCGACTTCTGCTTACAACTTATTCGCCAACCCTAGTTGAAAGCGCGGCTAGGAATTAACAGTTGGTCATGTTGTGGCTAAGAATAAAACCAGAGAAGCTAGGGAGAATGGATTCTAGAAGGAACCCACAGCCTCCAGATCCTTCTGGGAATGGAGTCAGTCATCCATGTTAAACCTCTGAGAATGTTATTCCGTAATAGCTCTTTACTAACCATGTCTTAAAACACCATTTTTGATCTGTTAGAGGAAAAGCTACATCCTTGCTTTAGCAAAGGTCTTTGCTTACCTTGAGAATCAGAATAGCCATTTATCAAAATAAATAACTACAATTTATTTCACACAAGTAGAGGCTGTGGTTGATATGCACCAACCAGGTGTCCTTTACAGTTCCTGGGGAGGGTGATTTGTAACAAACATATATGAAAAGTAATCGAAAAAATCCCATTCTCTTCAGGATTGTATTAATAATTCCTCTCTTGAAATGCATCATAAGGAAGTGATTCAAGGAAGGGAGAAGCTGTATGCACACAGCACTGTTATTTATGACAGCAAAAAAAGAATTTAAGTAGCTTATTATCCAAATGTCCTACAATAAAGGAAAGACTGAGTGAATTATGGTATGACCATGACATAGCCATAAAGACCACATAGCAACATGGCAAAGGGATTGTAAATATATTGGCAGTGGGAAGAGAGTTAAAAATATATGTGTATACGGATGAGAAGAGCATTCAGGGAACTATAATGGTTTTGTCAGGATGTTACAATTATAAATATAAATGGTTTCTGCTTAGTTTCCTTTATCGTTCTATGGAAACAACAGCAAGAACCAAAAAAATGCATCAATTTACCCAGGTTACTGACCGTGATTTTTCCTCAGATTCTTTTCTGGCCATTCGTCTTCTGCATGATTCAATGACAGGTGCTCCCAGGGAGGGAGGACTTTGCTGTTGTACGTGAAGGTCATTTCTAAGGTCAGGAGAATAGTCTTCCTGTGGCTTTTATGCACCAACATGGGCTGACACTCTGATCATCTGTCTCTGAAGTAAAGCTCAAGCTGCTATGCATCATCATAGGAATAGTTTCTCCTGTACTGAGAACACAGTTATAATCATCTATCATTCCCTCCTGCCACAGTTTCCTCCTAATCAGTTTCCTAAAACTAGAAGCCAATTGTCCCAATTTAGTTGTAGATTTGTAGACACCAAAGGGAACAAAAAATTATGGAACTTCCTATGTAGGAATCAAACCCACTGGTCTTTAATATGATGCTATGTATGGACCTCCTCCCCCACCACCGCCATGGATAAAAAAAGTCCTCTCTTTCTGAAATTCCTATGGATTTGCATGGTTATCCAGCTTTGCAAGAGCTACAGTTATCCGTATGTTGAGTACAACATTGATTTTTATTTTGTTGAGGATTCTCCACTGGCCTTACTCCTTGAGATACATTTAGACTTGTGAGTGTGATACGCATACTCTTTGTGTATCTGCATTTCAGGTAGGCTGGTGACTGATATGGTTTTAGAAAGCGTGAAAGAAACATGGCCGGGTGATTCTCAGAGGGAGTCAGTGATGCCCAACACTCAGCTTAGTAGAGCTGGAAAAGGTGGTGTCCAGGACAGAGCAGAAGCTGCCCAGGAAATTTCCACCAACAAAGCCCGAGGACGGTGGTGGAGCCAGACCCCACCTGTCCATGGGCGTATAACTAAAGCAGGAGATATTTAAAGAGAGAGCAGGGTCTTAATTTTCCAGGGACTGAGGGAACTGAGTTAAAGAATTCAACCTACTCTATTGAGAACTAACTTCCATAAAGTAATCAAGCAAACAAGAATATTTAATCTTAGAGGAGAAGCCAACCTGAAGGAGAATGAAGACAGACAAATCTTGGAAGGCTCTTTGAGACTTAGTCAAGCTTGTGTGCCTACGTTCTGTGTATAATACCTGCTGAATTTCTTTAACAATGCAGTGAAATTAACTCTGCTCTTCAAATACTGGGCAAGTGCCAGAAACTAAAAGAATCTTTGTGGGGAACCAGCACAACCAGAGAAAAGAAACTTATAAATTCCAGGGGCTTGGTTTCTTGGAGCACATTTTATTTTACAATACCAGAGAATTAACATCTAGTAGCAGCATCATACAAAAATGACACGCTGATCTATTAAAACTCATAAAACAGGAAGTGTATTTCAAAAATGGTAAGAAAACAAAGTAGATTTAGAGACCAGTTGGTATAAATATATGAAAAAAATCAAAACTTTCACTTCATCAACAAAATCAAAAACACAGTTGCAACGTATATAAGAGTACAATCACTTTACATTCCCAAAGTGGATTGTCATTTTTATTTTCCATGAAATATATCTATATATTAATATATATGTACATGTATCTTCACATTCTGGATGGCAAGAGAAATCTTCAAATTTAAATATATACATTTCATTTATAATAACCAGAACATTAAAAATAGCAGCAACACTGGTCTTTAAATACGTATAATATTACAGTAGATTGTTCACATTTTGGTAGCTAGTTCATTATTAATATTATCTAATACCCACATACAATTTACAAACTTCAAGGTTCCGGTCTCATCTCCAAATAACTCAGAGTCTAGATTCAATAAATACTATAAAAAGGATAATTATAAAACACAGACTGCAGAGCATTCTCCGTAGCGGGGAGGGCATCCTACCCAAAGGATTAAGGGAAGAATCAGGTCTGACGGCATATGGGAAGTCTGCAGGATTCCCAAAGCAAAAAGAGTGTGATCTGACAAGCTCCCTGAAATGTTACGAACTGAGTCCGGAGAAATGTACCAATGGGGGAAAGAAGGCACCGTCTCTTTTTCATCCTTGCATGCTTCGTTTGAATATGGCATTAAAGTGATAAACAACTTGGGAAATGTCCCAATAAATTGGGGATAGAATCATTTCTCACCAGGAGACAGGATGCTGGACCAGGAGGCTGATAATTATTTTTCAGCATTTACAATTATTCTAATGACCAAAGGCATAAAAACTGAGATTTCAACAGGACCTTGTGTATTTAATCCTGCACGGTAGGAAATGTATGTCTGCCACCATTCCCAGTATAAACCACTGGATCAACCGCTAATCCTATTGGTTTAAAAAGAAACCCCAGACATGATGACAGGTGTTTCCTCATACTCGGGATTTGGTGACAGAAGTTGCCCCTGCAATTGTGGCCTCTTCTAATATTTCAGAGTTTTTTCAGAAAAGGTAAATGTTTAAGTCTTCAATAGGGTCGGACCTTTGTCTTACACAACTACAGGTACTACTCTCTGCCATTTCAATAGTTTGTCCCTATTTTCAAACCACTTCATATACTATTTCAATTGATTCTCACACAAAAACTTGTGAGGAAGCCAGGATAGGCATCTAAGTGCTCATTTCAAAGACCAGGAAAATGGAAGTTCATAGAGACCAGAGTGACTTAGCTCATCCGCAGTCACACACCTGAATGCGCCGGTACAGATCTTTTGCAAACTTAGCTCTGTGCAATGGTTACTCTTTTTAAAGAAGGGGGCTTGGCAATAGTTGTTTTCTGAAGTAATTTGAAGAAGGTGGAAAGAAAGAGAGAAAAATGAGCTCAAGAAAAGAAGGGAGAGACAAATGGTGCCACTTGGCAGTTAGAATCACAAACTTCAAAACAAGCAAAGTACATTTCACATGCAGAACACAGAAATGCTTAGAAAAATTTAAATACTTCAGTCTTCCAAATAGTCTCATTTTGGCTTGGATTACTACATCTTTAAGTAGTAGGCTGCCATTGAAACATAAGGTCACTAAGAAATTTTTACATGAGTTTCACAATTTCCCAAGAGGCTGGTAAAACGTTATAGCCTGTTCTCAGGACCCTACACCTGCTCCCCCTCCCCCACAGCACAATACTGTTACATTAAAATCTATAGACTGTATATCTATTTGACTCACTTGGTGGTTTTCTCAGGTGTGGGCTTTATAAAATATCATTAATGAATAGTCTTGCTGTGTCCTTAGGAAAAATTAGCTTTTTCTCTCTGGAACTAAGCTGAGAAGAAGACTGCACTACACTTTAGAGCTTTTATCATTTTATATTTGGGTTCCACTTGGACAATTGCTAGAGAAGAAAAAATTTGAAATGACCATAATAATTAATTTAGAAAGCTGTCATGTTTCACACAATTTTTTCAAGAAAATTTAGTGACTCTTAGCTTGATAGTTTCATAAAATGAATTTTATGAATTCCATAAGAAGTATTCCATTGTAAAGGAACTCACCTATAATAACATATACTTACCTATAATGATAATTTACCTATAATGATAACATATAAACCAGAAGACTTCAAGGTGCTGGTGTGTGACACTTTGAACTATTAATCAGTTCTTATTTATAATCAATAAATGTGTTTTTTTTGTTTTGTTTTGTTTTCTTGAGACAGGCTCTCATTCTGTTGCCCTGGGTAGAGTGCAGTGGCGTCACTGTAGCTCACTGCAGCCTCAAATTCCTGGGCTCAAGCGATCCTCCTGCTTCAGCCTCCCAAGTAGCTGGGACTACAGGTGTGCGCTACCACACTCGGCTAATTTTTCTATTTTTTGTGGAAATGGGGTCTTGCTCAGGTGGGTCTCAAACTCCTGGCCCCAAACAATCCTCCCACTTCGGCCTCCCAAAGTGCCAGGATTACAGGCCTGAGCCACCGCAGCAGGCCAGTAAACGTGTTTTAAGGAAACAGTCGAATTAAAAAGGAGGCTATTCTCAACACCATTTGGTCACATGATAAAAATGTTGTAAAAACCCTTTCTTCCTCTCAGTCACCACCCATGCTCTGCCCTCCCCACCCACTTTCCCTAATTTTCATATACCATAAATGCCCCACCAACAGTCTCCTGAACCCCGAATTGAACATATGATGCACCGAAAGGCAGATTATGCTTTGGCAAGCAGCAAACTGGACAATTCTTTGAGCTTTTCTGAGGTAGTGGAGTCTCTCCTCCTAAACTCCTAATGGTCAGGAAATGTCTATGAAGCTAAATTAAGAGCCAAGTGGAGTGTTGGTCACTGTACTTAAACATACTCTGAAATGGGTGGTTTATGTGATTATATGATACCACATACTCCAAAAGCTGCTTCAGTAGAATTCTGATTGTTATGAGAAGAACTTAAAGGTATTCAGGTTGCTGTGTGATGAGGGTAAGCCACAGTCTTTAAAAAAATGCCTGTCATTCAGTTAGGCGCTCAATCAATATTTCACAACTGATTTAGCTCAGTGAGATTACAAGCAAAAACAGACATTAAAAAACCTAACCAACTGAAGGCTAATATCCTCAAAGTCTAGAGCACTTTCCCTCGTGCGTGGAATTTTAGACACCTTTCAAACTACGAGAGGGTTAAGTTCAAATGGTGTTGTGCATGGTATCGTATACAGTTCCACATTCACTCCATTTATCGGAGGCCCTCTCATTCCCATTAGGATTTTACTATAATGATGTGATTGTGAGATTTCTGTCCATAAATAACTTTTCTGAAGACAACGTGATCCACTCTTTCTGTTGTTCTTCAAGCTTTTCTGCCAAGCACTTAAGCAAGATAGGGTCCACCTTAGAATCAAATTTATTGGCAAACCAATGACCATCTTTTATAAGCCACCTCAATTCTGCGGCTCCATAAATACACACACTTCGAAGGTGAGCGCCAGTACAACCAGGGTAGAGAAAGCCTTCGTAATAATTCCATTTGACAAGGCGGGTCTTACTCTGCAGATCAGACACATCCTGGGCTGATCTGGAAATTCCCCCAGGTATTCCTGGAACCCGAATTAAGGTAGCCCAAAAGTGCTCATCGGGAGAGTATGTATCTTCAGACCAGGCAAAAAAGTCTTTAATGAGGGAGCTGTTGAAAATATATTTAACAAATGCTTGACTTAACACAAAATAAGCACTGCCAACAAATATCTCAATGTCATGAGGAGGTGCTTCCTTGGAGATGTTTGTCCTTATCGGTAGCTTCATATACTCATAAGGCATCTGTCGGAGTTCGTGGTGATAAGTGAATCTTTCCATTTTAGTGTTAGGAGGTTTCACAGTCTCTAACATATTAGCTCCATTGAGTTTCTTCAACTCTGACACTAATTCAAAATTTGACTTTAGGGGAAAATCTTGCCCACACAAGTTGATAACATATTTCCACTGAACTGAAGACTTAAGAAGGTCTGACAAGCAATTTAAATCGGCTTGGAGTCTGGAAATGTGGGCATATTCCACAGCCTCTAATTTGGAAGCAATGAAAATATTGGAGAAGCACTTAGCTAAATTGTTCATGGCAACTTTGAAGGTATTAGGTGACTTGCGGTCATAATGGATGCAGTAAATATTGTGTGGGTTGTAGATAGCATGGATAAGCCTTTCGACCATAATTGAGTCTTTGTGGACAACCAAAGAATAGGCTAATGGGAAGCTTTTCTCTTCTCCTGAAACAAGCTTTTGAGGGTATCTTCTTAGATTCTGATAAATCTCACAATCACTGGTCATTGCCACGACATCATCATCCTCCAGGTCGATGATGTCTCTTCTTCTTATTTCCAGACTCTTGCCAATCTCCAAAGGCTCTTGTTCATAGACACCAGAACAGTTAACTTCATACCTGACTTCATCCTTAACATGAGTGTATCTGTTTTTTACAAAAGGCGAGGTACTTAAGGAGTACTCAACCAAGTAAATGTCTCTTTGAGGGAAGAGGAGTCTTTTCACATTTAGAAGCTTCAACAAGGAGAACAGCCATAGGGTTAAAAACAGGATGAAAACTTTCTGCTGCAGGGCGTATTTAAAACAACATTTGAATATCTTCATTCTGTAAGAGGAGAAAGAAATAATTCAATTTAAATGTTAAGACAAAATCCCTTTATTCAAAACTATTGGGTGCCTACCATAGGCCAGGAAGAATGCTGGACCCAAAGATGACTAAAACAAAGTTTTTGCCCTTGAAAGAATCCAGAAATAAGGAAATGAAAATATGAAGAATGGTGGCATTTTGTGATATTCTGTGTTAACTATACCTAATTTTGTGAGATATTGATTACCAAATTGAAAGGAAGATAATGCAAACTCCTAAAATATAAATACTGTGTCTTACATTGTCTGCCTTTCTGCTTAGCATATTTGAGGAGGGATTTCTCTGGCTTGGGCAGAGGTCTGGAGAAGTGGATGTCATCAAGAGGTCCTCAGAGATGCAAGGACTCACCTGAGACCAAAAGAAACTTCTGTCTTGATTCTACCCTCAGATCCTGCTTAGACCCAGGTCTTAAGTCAAGTCAAGGAAAGTCCAAGGAACCCACCTTCAGAAATAAGAGCACTGAGCAGACCCCCAAAGGAGCTATAGTAGGTATTAGAGATTGTAAAATGTTGTATAGATTGCAAAGGTTGGATAAACCTGCTCATTTCCCTTGGTTTTTATATACAAAAGTCCCCATTTCCTCACAGGAATTCACAATGTAGCCCTTAGAATGAAAAAGGCCTGATTCTCATTGACAGTGGTAGGTGGGGGTGTTAAGAGCTACCTTGGGGCAGCAATTTGGCAATACCTGTCAGTTTTAAATGTCCTCACCCCGGAGATCTCATGAGTGAGCAAAGACATGCACAAGGAGGTCCCCTGCAGTGTTTTGTATTCATGCTAAAGATAGAAAACAGCCCAAACATGCTTCAACAGGGTATTGATTAAATTACATCCATACTATGTGAAAAAACCTGAGACCAATCTGCATGTGCCAGTGGGGAACAAGCTCTAAGATATCCGGCTAAACAGAAATAAGCAGAATGCAGAGCTGTGTGTAGCATGCTTCCCTGTGTGTGTACTTGCAGAGAGCACACGTCAGCAAACTTTTTCTTAAAGGATCAGATAGTAAATACCTTTGGGTCTGCAGTCCACATTGCCTCTGTCACAACTACTCAACTCTGCTGCTGTAGTGGGAAAGCAGCCACAGATGATATGCCAAGGAGTGGGTGTGGCTGTGTTCCAATAAAACTTTATTTACAAAAACGGGCAGCTGGCTGGATTTGGCCCACAGCTGCAGCATTTCCAAAAGGATACGGTATACACACGACACTGGCAACAGGAGTTGCTTTGCAGGGTGGGGTGGGAGGAGACTGAGGATTGGGGCCTGGGTAGGTAGGGGGTTTATTTATCACTGAATATCCTTCAGGACCATTGGAATTTTTAAAGAAATGATTATATCACTTTTTCAGATAAAAGCAGGCTAAGCAGGGGGAGGGCATAGATGTGCTCAGTGGGAGCAGCAGGAAAAGAGGCCCATGAAGTTCTAGCTCAAGGTCGGAACATGGAAAGGCTGGCAGAGCTTCTGGGGCTGCTCCAGGTGGCTCAAAGTCTGAGAACTGATGCCGTCTGAGCAGCCCACGTGCAGTTTCCCAATAAATCTTAAACGAAGACATAATCATTGTATCCAATTGCATTCAAAAGAATTACCGAGAAATTGGAACCCAATTTAATTTTGTAGGTTTCTTCTATACAGATCAATTGGCAAAGCTCTCTCCTGGGAATGACATCCAACCTTCCTCATTCACTTCAATTGCTCTCGGTTAAAGAACGACACCTTCTTGACCATGAACTGTTCTGCAGAATCCTGCCCTCCCTGGCCAGATCTCCGTCTTTCCTCATGGGCTGCCCCAGGGAACTGTCCTCAGCTTGCTGCTCTCCTCATGCACGCTCACCTCACTCTCTGGATTCCACCTTCCACAATGGCACCTTTCCATATTCCTGCACCCTTCTCCCCAGCTCTCACCCCTTGTCCAAGCTTCAGGTCGAACCGCCAGGGGCTTGATGGACGTCCCCACCTGGACTCGCTGCAGGCACTCAACCGCCACGAGTCCAAATCTGAACTCGACACCCTCCCCTCACCTGAACATCCTGTCTCAAAACATGGTGACACCATTCATTCATGACTCACACTTGAAACTTGAGAGTTACCCAACTCTTCCATTTCCCGCACACCCACATCAACAGGTCACCTCATTAATATGCCTCAAACCTGTTCCCCTTCTCCATCGCCACTGCCAGGCCCAGACAGCATCACTGTTCAATCGGCACCCAGGGGAAGGGACGGTCAGGCTCCTGGCCCTTTGTCCCTTGTCAGGTCTCAGCTTTTTGCTCCCCCAAAGCATGCTGAATAGGGTCCCATCTACTCAGGCACAAAGCCAAGGTTCCTGCCAGTTGTTATAAAGCCGTGGAAAACTGCCCCCGAGGCACAAATGACACATTGCCACTCCAGAAGCCTGAGTGCATGTGTAGAATTAGGTTTGTGATAAAATAAGACACAGAAGACTAACCAATCCCAAACAGATTTTTATATATGTGTGTGTGCAGTCCTAATTCATGATAATTAGGCATAAATAGGAAGCAGCTTACATAAATGGCTAGAATTAGAATGGGTCTTACCCAAAGTAAATTTTTGCTTTTTGTTTTCTCACTTTATTGGTCCATGAAATCTCCAATTAGCATCAGGTAACTGTTCCCCCTGATACTACAGCAGTAAAATGAAAAGACCTCATATTCTAGAGGTTTACAAAGTCTCCTGGAGTTGTCATGTCGTTTATAAAGCATCATTTAACTATTATATTCACATTTCTTTTTTTTTTTTTTTCTGAGACAGAGTCTCACTCTGTTGCCCGGGCTAGAGTGCCGGGGCATCAGCCTAGCTCACAGCAACCTCAAACTCCTGGGCTCAAGCGATCCTCCTGCCTCAGCCTCCTGGGTAGCTGAGACTACAAGCACACGCCACCATGCCTAGCTAATTTTTTCTATTTTTAGTTGTTTGGCTAATTTCTTTCTATTTATAGTAGAGATGGGGGTCTCCCTCTTGCTCAGGCTGGCCTCGAACTCTTGACCTTGAGTGATCCTCCCGCTTCGGCCTCCCAGAGTGCTAGGATTACAGGCGTGAGCCACCGCACCTGGCCTATATTCATGTTTCTTATGAAGACAGAGGTCAGCTCCCTGCGCTGTCACCCGTTTCCGGGGCTGCCTCTGCACGCATGCATCCCTGTCCTTCCTGACGCCAGCCTGGGGCCTGGAGTCTGAGCTGGGCCGGTAGGCCATGGCTATCTGCCCAGACAGCGAAGGTCGCAGGGCACCCGGGCGAGGGAGAGACAGGAGTCACACTGTGAGAAGTCCTCTGGGAATTGGCCTTGGGTCCCCATGTGTGAGCTTCGCCAGCAGGGACAAGAGAGAATTTCAAAGGAAGGAGGGGAGGGCAGGGACAGCCCAGGCACCTCACTTTCTGGTCCACCTTCTCCTACCCAAGGCATCTTTAAGGGGTGAGTTTGTGTGCTCTGGGGTCAGGTCCTTTGAAAGGAACAGCTCTTCAAAACCACCCTGTCCAAAGTCAAATCAGAACCCCTTCACCTGCTTACCATGACCAGAAATTCCCTTAACTGAAAAGCATTCCTTTCCCCAAGTTAGAAGTGAAAAGGGGTAAGGTGCAAAGCCATTTGCTGTGAGTTTCTGTGAAATCCTAAAAGGGGCCGTTGGCCTCTACCCCACTGTGGTGGGCACTAATTGAGAGGGTACAGCTGGCAGGAGACTAGAGAAGACCACAGGTCCCCAATCTGGACTCTGTGTTGGCTTTCCTGCAGGAAGAGTCTCTGTGTGACACCCTCAGGTCCCTGCCAGCTCTGTCGGGAACACCCCAGAGAGCAGCCTAGATCGCAGGGGGTGGAGGTGGGCTGCCCACTGTAGCCCCGCCTCCCTCTCCTGCCACCTGCAGAATTCCCAGAGGCCCTGGGCTGAGAGGGATGGGGACGAGCTCCTGAGACCCTGCCAGGTCTGACCAGAGTTGGCAGGGCTAAGGCTGGCCAGCATGCTGGCCACATGGTTCCTAGGAGACCAGGCTAGCAGTGCCACCTTCTGCAAACACTGAACCCAGCACTTTCCCTCTTAAAGTCTTGCTGGAAGGAAGCAGGCAGGTGTTTTGCTGCCAGGAAGTAGTCTTACAAATACATTACAAATAATTTCCCATGCGTGGGAGAAGGGTATTTCCCCTCCCACCTGCCCAGGCAGACAAGGAAGTCCGACCTGCTGTGGAGTTTATCGCCACATAGGTACAAGTTCCTAGTGGTGATGACAACAGAACTGAAAAAGAAAATGATAGCAAGGTTTGGTGGCTATAGCTCAGGTGAAATAGGTCTATAATAATTCAGTAAAAACCTACTTCTCACTGAAGTCCCAGCAGGAATGTTGAATAAAGCATTTTCCCCAAACCACATTCTTTCCCCAACTCTGCCAGGCATGGCTGGAGGCTTCAAGGAAGCAGCAGGAGCACAAAGCTACACCCCAGCTACGTGAGCATAATTGCGTTCAGGACTAAATGGCTACAGCCATTAGCAGCTCTTCAACTAACTCTTACCTCAGCAATTTTAAAACCCAAGACTGTCAAGGAAGTGCAGATGCTTCCTTTCTCAGGGAGGGAAGGGGAATGGTAAATCAAGAATGGGAGGAAGGAGACTGGGGAGGAAAGTACTGATACGGTTTAGATTATGGACCAAGAATTACACGCCTGCAATTTTCCCAGTAACTCTCTCGGGTTGTGGGGCTCTGGGGAGAGAGGAAAGAAAGTGGCTGGGCTTCAGAACACCGCAGAACTGGGCTTGAGTCCCTGGAGAAACACTTAGTAGCTATAAGACTTTGATCAAACTATTCAACCTCTCCTGAGGCCAGTTTTCTTGTCTGAAAATCAGGAAAGCTCCTCCACAGCTGCTGGGAGGACCGAGGTGCTCGGCGCACCTTAGATGCCTTTCTTTCCCCATGCCCCAGCTTGCTTGACTCCAATTTGGGGAGCTAATATAGATATATATTTAGGAAAAAAAATCCATGAGACAACCCCATGCAAACAATGTTAAGGAAATGACTGCCCTGCACTCTCTGACCAAAGTAGGAGATGGCAATGTCACAAGGAAGGACAAAGCTGCTGAGAGCTTCCTTGGGGGCTGAGCAAGAAAAGAGGGAACCACACAGAGTGCTGCATCCACTGGCATTCACCTCAGGATGGCTTATCTAACACCTGCAGGCAGGCTCCACATTTGTGTGTCCCCACAGGCAAAACAACTTGATGTTAATGATAGGAACCGCCTGGAAGGGATCATGAGAGTTAAATGAGGCAATACATGCAAATACTCCAGCACGCTCAGCTCGGCGCCATGGCTGCCGGGTAGCTGCCAGGCTGTGGCTTCCCCATCTCACTCTCAGGCCGCCCTGCTACTACTACTTATCGATGGAAAGCACTTCTTTGAACATCTACCCAGACCTGTGACTTATTTTTCAGTCTACCTCCTATTTCTCCCAAAAGTTTCTACATAAATTTAATATTTTAGAATTAGTGCCAGAATGCCTCCATGTAACATCCTTTATTAGTTTAATGTCATTATTCATGTAGAATCACTCAGTAAAGAGCTGTCACTTGGGGCACTAAGTATTCTGTATGGAATAACTCAGTCCCCTCAACAGATCAATGAGGTAGGTACTACTGTTATTTCTCTCTTACAAGAAAGGAAATTGAGGCACCATAAGGCAATTAAGACATTTCCTAAGGTTACAGACCTAGAAAGTGCTTCAATCAGACCTTGAACCCAGGGAGTCTCACCTCAGGCTTGCACTCCTAACCCTCCATGCAACACTGTTTTCTTGGAATATGAAGAAAAAAATTCTCCATATTTCCCATAATAGTTTTAGTCCTTGACTAAATTTTCTCATTACTAATGTCTTATGTCTTATTTAACTGTCCTAGAGCAGGAACAGAAATGAACTTCGGACCATTGAAGTGAAGTCTTGAGACTTTCTGCCCGGTTAAGAGATGTTTACATGTAGAATAAGCGTGGAGTTGTTGCTGGGTGATGGATCACCTGCTGCTCCTGCAGTTACGGGCTGGGGCCAATCAATGAGCTAATGAGGAGAGCAGACAATCTCCAGCTGATGGAATCGATTAAAGGAAAAGAAAGCCAGTTCATCCTAAGGGATTCTGCCATCGTTTACTCTTGTCTCACATCCTGTCACTGATAACTTACTGATTGATATGTTCTTACAGTTATCCATGACACAATCTGGGCTCTCTGAGAATTACTAATTATTTTAGAAAACTTTCTGAATGAAATCTGTCTTAATGCGGAGAGAATATTCCCTCTTTGGGCCATTAAAGTTCTTAAACTTTGTATTATATATCAGTTTAAAAAGTAGGATATGAAGAGTTTATTTAGAAATGTCAGGTCCGGGCGCGGTGGCTCACGCCTGTAATCTTAGCATTCTGAGAGGCCAAGGCTGGTGGATCGTTTGAGCTCAGAAGTTCGAGACCAGTCTGAGCAAGAGCGAGACCCCGTCTCTACCAAAGATAGAAAGAAATTAATTGGACAGCTAAAAATATATAGAAAAAATTAGCCGGGCATGGTGGCGCATGCCTGTAGTCCCAGCTACTTGGAGGCTGAGGCAGGAGGATCGCTTGAGCCCAGGAGTTTGAGGTTGCTGTGAGCTAGGATGATGCCACAGTACTCTAGCCCAGGCAACAGAGTGAGACTCTGTCTCAAAAAATAAATAAAGAAAGAAATAAAGAAATGTCAGGATTTTGTTTCTTAGGTATTATGAAGAAGAACCATCACTTAAGAACACTAATATAAAGACGAACTCACTAAAAAAAAATCCTGATCAAGTTGAATAAGCTCAGGTTCTTCTACTGCCGCTCCCTGATTTCAATAAAGTCATTGATTCTTCCCTTGATGACTTGCTCATTGCCAAACCCTGAGTGTGTTTTGGAGTCAGACCATTAGGTGGGAGGATGACTCAGCCAGATGCATTTCCTCGACACCCCCACAGCATCCCAAGAGTCATGCAAAGAAGCAGAAACACAAGATTCTTGGCAGATGACCTTACATTCTCATTATTCTAGAAGGAAGATTGCAATAATTATCTGACTTGACCAGGTAAACACAGTAACTACTCAAAACACAAGAAGAGTGTGACTGGGTCACCAATACAATACAAATTGAGGACAAATAGTCCTCAAATAATAAGAAGGCAGAGTCTCTGAAAGGACAAGGAAAAGATTTTCCATTCTCTGTTTATGAAAGTAAACACTTTCATTAAAAAAAATCAAAAAGTCAGAAAGTCTAAAGATGAAAATAAAGTTCACCAGTGGCCTACCACCTGGCAATAACGTTCTGTGGACAGTGTGTCCTTCCAGCCTGTTTTTAATAAACACACATTTTTTGGTTTGTTTTTTAACAGTCTTACTGTACAGCACTGTCTTATCTGGGTCTTTCATTTCACAGTCTACTGTGGACAAGTCCTATCCTAAACCGGTTCTATAAATTGTTAGAAAATAAACAATCCCTAACAGAGGTAAATATACTTTTCTTTAGGAAAAGAAAAAACATTTAATAGAATTTACTTTTCTAAGTCTTCTCCATCAATGTTTAATTAACAAATAAACCCATAATTCCTGAAGAAGCCTAAAAGCAAAATCCTAAAACTGAAAATGACTTTAAAGGTGACTGAGCCCCAAATCCTCCTTTTCTGAGTGTGCCTAACCACCATTCCACCCCATTTCATTCCTGGGATGCTGGGAACACATTTGCCCCATTGCATATGTGTCTTAGTTCATTCCAGCTGCTAAGAGAATACTGGAGACTAGGTAATTTATAAACAACAGACATTTATTTCTCACAGTTCTAGAGGCGAGGAAGTTCAAGATCAAGGCGCAGATTTGGTGTCTGGTGAAGGCTGGCTGTCTGCTTCCAAGATGATGCCTTGTTGATGTGTCTTCACATGGCGGGAGGCAGAAGTGCAAAAGGCTGGGACGGGTGAGCTCTCCCAAACCTCTTTTATAAGGTCACTAATTCCATTCATTAGGGCTCTATCTTTATGACTTGATCACCTCCTAAAAGCCCCACTTCTTAATACTATCGCACTGGTGATTAAGTTTTCGCACATGAATTTTTGTGGGACACTTTCAGACCATAGCAATGTGCATTCATGCAACTGCTCCCCCTCAAGGAACTGGACAGAGGAGGGATGCCCGTCTCCCCCTGGCCAAGTCCCTCACGATGGCATTCAGTCTAGCCTGGCTCCACTACCTCCTCCACTGAGACTGCTATGGCCAAAGTCAACAAAAGTCTTCATTTTGCCAGAGTCAGTAGACACATCCCAGTCCCTTCCTAATGATCTATGCTGTTAGCCCTATTTGCATTATCTTATTCATTCTGTTCAATAAATATGAGGTAGATACTATCATTATCCCTGTTTTTCAGATTGAGAAACTGAGTCACAGAGGATAAGTAGCTTATCTTAGTTCACATAGATAGTATATTAGAGGAGCCAGGATTTTCAACTCTGGTCCAATTTCAGAGGCTACACTACTAACCACAACTTGAAACTGCCTCTCCAATCTCTTGGCAGTAGTAGACCCCTATTGATTCTACATCCAAAATGTATTTCAGATCCACCCGCCCCTTTACACTCCATGGGAACCACTCTAACCCAAGCTAGTGTCAAGTGTTGCCTTAATATGAAATAACCTAACTGGCTTCCCTTGCATTCCTCTAATCCATTCTCTGTACTGTAGCCAAAATGATTTTTTTAAACATATAAATCAGATCACTCCCCCTCTCTAGTTCCCCTCCCTATACTTAAAACCCTTCACTGGGATTTCACTTTATGTAGTACGATAAAATAAGAAATCCTTTCCATGGCCATAAAGGCCCAGACAGTTCCCATGCCTGCTTTACTCTACTCCCTTTTTCTTTCTCATTAAGCTCTAAGCAACACTAGCCTTCTAAAAGAACATCACAGTCTCCTCCTTGCCTCAGGACCTTTGCACTTGCTGTTGTCTAGACCCTGGCCTGACCACCCCCTCAAGTTCTAGGAGAAATATTCTTTCCTCGGGTCCTCTCTGATAACATTTCCCAAATCTCTCTTGTATCACGCTCCCTATTTTCTTCTGAGCACTTGCCACAAGCAGTAGTTGCTTTTTTTACTTGTTTATTATCTGTCTTTAGACAGAAATGGAAGGTCCTGGAAAGCCTTGTTCACTACTCTACCCCCAGCACCAAAGACACCTGTACCCGGCACAGGGTGTTGCTCAATGGGACAAAGTCACAAGACCTGAGTTCTAGTCTGGGTTCTGCCATCAAAAACTCAAGTGACCCTAGCAAGTCACTTAATCTTGGGCAAATCTTTATTTCCCATGTGTTAAATTGCATGGTGGGTTTTCTATGCCCAGTGCAACTGTGAGGGTCCTATGGTGTAAAGCATGGGAAAGAGCTGCAGGGGGAAAAAGACAAGTTTGCTATGCAAACGTCAGGTACCTCCCCGGGAGGAGTGATTTCTTGGGAAAACTGGGAAAGAGTCAATATGTTACTTTTATTTTTCTAAAATACTACATTCATTATTCCCTTCATTGTGACATTCTAATTATTATTTGTCATTATTTGACAACATTCTTTTTGTTAATGCGTGGAGTGTAAATTGTTCCTGAAGTTTCATATTTATGTAGACATACACTTGTTTTGGATTTTGAAAGGCAGGAAGATCGTTACTCTAGTCAAGTTTTAGAGATTTTTTTTCCCCCAGTATGCTCAATATTTTTTTTTTTTTAAAGATTAATAGCCAAATCCAGCCTGACCAAGAGTGAGACTCCGTCTCTACAAAAAAAGGCATAGGCCTATAGTCCTGGCTACTCAGAAGGCTGAGGCAGGAGGATTGCATGAGCCCAGGAGTTTGAGGTTGCTGTGAGCTAGGCTGACACCAGGGCACTCAGGCCCAGGTGACAGAGTGAGACCCTGTCTCAAATAAAAAAAGGCCAAAAAATTTCTTTTAAAGGTATCCAAGAACACATGTAACCAGTTCCTTGTAGAGTTACAATCAGCTGAACAGTGTCTGCAACTCTATGTGTTGCAAAAGCTATACACTTTCCCCCTAAGTTCAATATCTTTTAGGGGGCAGTTCTTCCCTAGGTATTGCAAGACTACATTCTTGCATCTCTGTTTGGCAAAGTCATCTGTCTCTAAGGACCACGTAACAAAGTAGCACTGAGGATTCTGCGGCAATGTGAACACACTGAACATACCTCCGAACAGCATCTTTGCCAATGCTCTGTGGCTCAGATCATAGTGCAAGTAAAACTATCTCTGCTCAGCGAACTGGGATGTCCCTCATCCAGAGGGGCTTTATTTGAGGCCCCTGTAGAACACATCACAATTGATAGCTTTCTCTCTAGGCAGTTTACTTCCGTTTACAAGTACAAATGTCACCACCTTCCTTAAACAAAGGACTACTTTATCTGCAAGATTTTGAGACTAAAGACCTAGATGAAAACACTAAATAAGCATAAAAACCACTCCCTCAACCGCCTCTTGAGATTATAATTCTTCCAGCTAGTAAGTTCACTGGAGCCTCTTACGTTTGGGGAAAAACAGGGAACCTATTTCAGGTTTACATGGGAAATGAGCAACCCATATCAGGATGTATTTACAAAGTGGTGGTCCCTCAAGGTCACTGGAAATCTGGGCTGCAGCAATATAGCAAAAAAAGTACAGGATTCAGCCTGCTTTTTATGGTTATATCAACTAGGAGACAGCGACTTGATTCTGGGCTTGAAATTCATCTGATCCACAGGGCAAACATCAAAAGCTGATCATGTGTATGTAATTGGGCAAAGCTACATGGCTAAAAAGTCTTTAGCAGGAAGTCTAAAGGGCCAGAAATGATGAAAACAAATGAAAAGTTTTTGTTTTGTAACCATTCTGGACCCTTACCATAGAGCAAAACATTATGAGCTTTTCTCCATAGAAAGTTAAAAAAAGAAAAATAAGAGGGTGAATTTCTAAAATACTTATGCCCTCAAATTTCACTTTGATGAAAACAGCCTACATGAAATGTTTGCCCTTTTTTAGATATAAAGATTACAAAAAGGGCTTAATTAACTTATTAGATCTTTGCCTCTCAGGCTTTATCAAACAAAGAGTTTTCGTTCCATCTTGGGTTCCCCTTTCCTTCTCTGCCCTTCTCACTTAGCTGGACACAACATAAGACCCAAACATATTTTATGTTTCATGTTCTAAATTAACAATGTGGGTTCAGAATATTTTGGCTTCTTTTTCTATAAAGTTGAAAAACTAAACTGAAAAACATTTACGTCTATTTTTAAAAATATATGTTTATCGTACTACAGAGAAAATAACTTTCCCTACCCAAGGTCTACCTGGTATGTTTTTCCCCCCAGAAATTTCTGGAAGCATTTTTCTTTATGTTACATGGCTCACTCCATATTTTATACTGGCCAAAATTAATTCCTCAAAGGTTCTGTAGTTGGCTGAAGAGGTCTGGGTAACTGATTTCTATGTGAGCATTTAAAGGACAATCCCTAATGCTCATCGCTAACCACATCACAGAGGCAGCACGGGAGTCAACAGATGTGAATCAAGGGTGCTGACGTCAGAAATGGCTTGAGGCCAGGCCACACTCTTCACGAATGGATGAGACGCCCTCAGTTTTACATCATCAGAAGAGCTTGTTTGTTTTCTGGGTTCTGCCAGTATGGTGGGAGCTCAGCCAGAGCCTTCGATGTGCTTCTGCACTTCCACTGAGGAACTCCAGCCTGGCAACTCTGGCATGACTTCACCATTTAACTAAAGATCCGTGTTTCTTGGTTTAAAATGTACATATTGCCCTCAGATGCTGTATGCATATAGACACAATAAAATGAAGACCCAGAAATTCAAAATTAAGTTAAAAAGGTGGAAGAAATAAAAATCTGCTGTGCTTAGGAAAATTCTGCCATAATAGGGATTTCAAAAGCAGAGATTTCATCCTACTAAAAATCATTCAGAAATGCCTCCAGGAGGCTCTCCAGCTGGCAGCTCCCGCAAAGAGACACACTTGCAATGGTTATAATTTAGATAACAAGTTTCAACATGTAGGTTTTATTTCAGGTTAATAAAAAAGTAAAATGATTATTTAGCTTACTAAATGTCTGAGCAAACCTATAAACCAACTATATTCAAAATGGAAGTAAATTCCAGACTCTTCAAATTTTCCAACAGATTATGATGTTAAGACAGTGTGGTCTGGTACCAGAATAGACAAGAGATCAGTTAGATGAAATTCAGGAACAGACTCACAGGTAAGGATTTTATATATGGCTCCAGTAGACAGCCAGTTGCCTCCCAACATCCATCCTTTTTTCTTTCCTAAGAGAACCCCTGTGTTGTTGGTGGCAGAAACATGTTTCTCTGAAAGACTTTTTCCCTAACTTCCATTGTAGAGGAGCAGCCAATGGGATATAATGTGGGCTACCTGGGAAAGTTTTTTTAAAGGAGCTTGATTCAGGTAGGAGGTATGCCATTTTGTTCTTTCTTCTCCCCTTCTTCCACTTTTTTGCCTAGAACTCCAACATGATGGCTAGAGTTGTAGCAGCCATCTTGGAACCATGAGGAACAGCCCAAGAGAATATCAGAGACCTCAGCCTCAAATCCTCAAGACACTGAACCACCACCAGCAGCAAGCATCCACTTTGAATTCTTGTTATATGAGAAAAATAAGTCCTTATATGTTTAAGCAACTTGCACTTTGAAAGATGACCATAGGAAGAGGAAATGCTTAACAAACGCACACATACACACATCTAAGAGCAAAACTAAATTTAAACCAGATTAAAGTGGCTACTTGTACAACAGTACAATCCTATATATAGCTAAGTGCAAAATTATGTGTATCAAATGATGCTGAACTTCTCATCCATCTATACTTAGAGGCAGATGGAGGCTCTAGGTAAACATCTGAAGGAAAGCAGATGCCAAGATTTACCAAATTAACTCCAGTGTTGGCAAAAACTGTGCAGTCTGCTCACCATGCTTCAGTTAAGCACTATTCAGCTTATGGCAAACCCCTGCGTATGGTTTCTAGTCATAGGCAGGGGATAGGCCACATAATCTCTGAAGATCACTTTGCAGGTGGGCTGTCTTCCTGAGAGCTTATTATGCAACAGGGGACTCTGGAGCCAGCTTTCCAAGAAAAAGATATGAGTACCACGTGTTAATATGTATTAATAGATATCAACTTGAAACATGGTGAGTAGCTGGGAGCCACTCCCTGAATGTCCCCTTTTCCCTCCCCTTGCTACTTGACCCTACTCCTCTTGTCCCTGTCCCACACTCGACCCCCTCCATCCCACCCTCCTGTCTACCTTTGCATCATACAGCTTTGGAATTTAAAGCCAATGGTTCTGAATTTAAGTCCTAAGTCTGCCACTAAGAAGATGTCATTAGTCTGGTTAGCCTTCTGAGTCCTCATCTGTGGAAGAGGAACAAGGGCACTGACTCACATGGCTACTGTGACGACTAAATGAGCTAACACACTGGGCACACTCTGGTGGGAAAAACAGACTAGCACGGGGTTGGATGACGATCAGGGGTCAACAGCATCTAAAGCAGCTGAGGGCCGCTGACTAACCAGGGGCAGTTATGCAAACAAAGCCTGGGCTTCATCCTCACTGTGCCACCCCCACTCCTACACCTCGAAATGAACAGGCAGCAGCCGCTGATTTCCATTGGGCAGGCTGGTGCTGAAGCCACATCAAAGACTTCCATACTTCCCATGGTCAAGGGGGCATCAGACATGGGTACACTGTACTGTTGTTTGTTTATTTTTTGAGAGAGAGTCTCACTCTGTTGCCCAGGGTAGAGTGCCATGGTGTCATCCTAGCTCACAGCAACCTCAAATTCCTGGGCTCAAGCGATCCTCCTGCCTCAGCCTCCCAAACAAAGCCAGGCTTTGTTTGCATAACTGCCCCTGGTCAGTCAACGGCCCTGGAAATACAGGCATGAGCCACCACACCTGGCTAATTTTTTCTTTTTTTAGTTAAGACGGGGTCTTGATTTTGCTCAGGCTGGTCTCGAACTCCCGAGCTCAAGTGACTCTCCCATCTTGGCCTCCCAGAGTGCTGGAATTACAGGCGTGAGCCACCATGCCGGCCACACTGCACTATTTTTACAACTCTTGTGTAGGTTTGAAATTTTTCAAAATAAAAAAATTGAAGTTTTTTTTTAAAGAGAGAATCATAAGGATAACAAGGAGACAGCAGTATTAAAACCCTTTCAAAGTTCCCATATGAGGATTCAGGCAACACAATTCTCGTAGCACAATTTTAAATATCTTTTTAAGTCTAGGGTCATTGCTGTCTTCTTTCTATAATCTATACTTTCCAAGTATTATCTGGTTCACTTCTTTGTTATAAAAATAACTTTCCTTTTATTGTTCCATATTTATGAATTAGTTGATGAGCAAAAATTTTTTTTTTTCTATTATGGTGGTAAAAGATACATAACATAAAATTTACCAGTTTCCCCATTTTTAAGCATACCGGTCAGGGGCACTAAATACATTCACATCATTGTGCAAACATCACCAGCATCCACTCACAGAACATTTTCGTCTTTCCTGAGACTGGGCACCCATTAAACACTAACTCCTCATCCTCCCCTGCCTCTTGGCTCTCCATTGTCCTCATTGTCCTTTCTGTCTCTAGGAATTTGACTACTCTAGGATCCGTATAACAGGAACCATACAATGTTCATCTAATATTTGACTGGCTTATTTCACTTACCATGTCTTCAAGGTGTGTCCATATTGCAGTGAATGTCAAAATTTCCTTCCTTTTTAAGGCTGAATAATATTTCGCTGTATGCCTACACCACCTTTTGTGTAGACACTCATGTGTCAGTGGATACTTGGGTTGCTTGCCCCCTTTTGGCTACTGTGAATAATGCTGCTATAAACAAGGGTATGCAAGTATCTGTTCAAGTCCTTGCCTGCACTTCTTTTGAGTATATACCATGCACATACATACCTTATATGAACCTTATATTCTTATATATCCTACTTCTACACCCCTTTAATTGGTTGCCCACCCACACAGCAAATGTTTGCCGTGTGCCTACCATGTGCTAGGCCAGCCCTATCTGGGAAGATACTACTAGAAATTGTATTGCCTGGAGGAATACAGAGAGAGATAAATAGTGAGGTCTTAGGTGACTTGATAACATAATCCAAGAAATCCCAGTTATTTTGTTACATTTGAACTTTTTTTAGTATATAGAGACAATTTCCAGAAAAGACAAGTCACTAGCTGGCATTTTCAAATGTTTCTTTTATTCGGGGATTTTCTTGCCATGAAGTTCATCTAAGTTCCTTCCTTCTCGGGATCTCTTCTCCAGTTCCATGTCCCTTCCTTCAGCTCCACAATCATTCCATTAATATCTTTCTCATGTTCTAGTCTTTGCAACTTAATTTGTATCTACTTTATGTATCATTCCATTTCTGTCCTTTGACCCTCTGCCACTCCATCTCTCTGAACTCGCCAGCCTGAGATGGCTCCTGGAAAGGCTACAGGAAGAGGGACCCTGGTGGGAGAGGATGGCTGAGCAGAGCGAGCCTCTCCTTGTTCCACTGGAGTGGAGTGTGGGGGTGTGGAGAAAGGACACAACAGCGCAAATACTCTGAATATGCTGCAGTGACGCAGAGGAACAGGAGGAGGAGGAGAAAAAGGAAACATGGCAAGCACAGGAACTACGCTGGGTGTTGCTCTTCCTGGTCCTGGGCAGAACTCTCCCCCTCTGCCTTGGCTGAACGAGCTGCCCTGCTGTGGACTGTCTGGATCTTGGAGATGACTGGGAGAAATACCAGGGCTTGCGGCCCCTTTGGGAACAAGTCCAACCTACCCAAGAGAAGGTGAGCTGACTGGACAAGCTTGGGCACAGCCCAAGGGGACAACCTCACCTTTTGCCCCTTCGCTAGATTAGGGAAACCCCCAGAAAACCAACAGAGAGAGTGAAAAGCAATAAAAGAGTTAGAAGTACAGAGTATTTACGGGGAAGGCATTAAGAATATGCATCCCAAAATATGCCGCTCTGGCATATCAACTATTTTGAGTTAAAAGACCTTGAAAAATTACAGGCACAAGATCACTCTGACC
Source organism: Avahi laniger (assembly GCA_963575035.1). Taxonomy (NCBI): domain Eukaryota; kingdom Metazoa; phylum Chordata; class Mammalia; order Primates; family Indriidae; genus Avahi; species Avahi laniger. Next base: position 12,440 of record CAUYSK010067241.1, on the reverse strand, counting down.
TTCATGCTGTTTCTTAAAAGCAGGAGATGAAAGTCCTATGTGAAATGAAAGTATCATTCTTAACAAGGACAGAAAGTTGAGGCCCAGGGAAATTCACACAAAATGTCACACTAAGCCTTGTCTTCCCAGCCACCTCTCCACCAGTTAGCTACCCAAGCCCGAGCCCCTTTGCCTTGTCACATTGTCAGAATTTCCTCCTCTTTCCCCAATTCGGTATATAAGCGTTCAACTCCAACTGCATCTCTGGGCCTTCATTTCCTCATGAGGGCTCACTGTCATGTAAAACTTACATTACGTAAATTCGTATGTTCTTCTCCTATCGACGTTTCTCATGTCGATTTAACTCTCAGGCCCGGCTGAAACACTGTTAAGAGGGTAAAGGTAAAATTTTGCCTCCTCTACAATGGAGATGTATTTGAGATTGCAGGCTTGGATTTTACTGAGATTCTGAAGTTGGTTTAAGGTTGGAATTTCAATGCAGGGTGAGGGGTGGGGGGAGGCTTGACTAGGATTGGATAAAGATCATGATACAGCAGTTTAGGATTCCAGGTACTTTTCCATGCTCTAGCAACCATAGCTAAAAGCATTCTTGCCATAAAGTTGTTCTGCTTTTTGCTTTTTATGATAAAAATACTTTTGTGCAATCGTATTATCTAATTGTACTCCTTTAAAAATCATGTATGAGCACAATCTTACATTTTTTTAAAAAAAATTAAAGAACTTGAGTCTCCTGGCTAAATCTACACTTTAGCACCAAACTCTTGGGTTCTAGGGCTCGGGGGGCGAGGGAAAGGGCAAGAGAAATGACAAGGCACAAGTTTTGCTTCCTATTGTTTTGAAATTTCTGAATTTATCTTAATCTGACTATAAATAAGCTGAAACTTACCTTTGTGTCACCTTCAAAAATAACCTCAAGCTGACGGTATAAGCAATAGGGAGAAAGGGAAGCAATCGTCACAGTGACTGACGATAAGCTATAGATGGCTGTACTGGAATAGACACAGAGGACGCAGTTCTAGAACGCAGGCCCTACAAAGAGAAACCATGTGAGACAGGACTTTAGAGTAACAGTCACTCAAAGGCAAACACTGATTGGACTGATGACAGTTATTCTTCTGATGTTAGCCCTACGAGGATTGCAAAAGACGCCAACTTTTTGAGCCTCATTACCTGTGAGGAAGACCTTCAACACACATGCTCGCATTATTATTAATTCCTCAGCCAGGACATCAGAGCCAACTTGGAAGAGGACACAAAGGTGAGACTCAGTTTATATGAAAGATGACAGAAATGGTCCCAAACAGATTTCTTGGATCTAGTAAGATGAAATTTAACTGAGATAAATACAAAACTAACACTTAGGGCCAAAAAATTAACTGCACTCTTTAATGGAGAAACGTGGTTAATGGAGAAATGTGGTTTAACAGGAGCATCTGCAGAGAACAGTTCAGTGTTTTGGCTGACTGCATGTTTGGTATGAGTCACAGTTTGTTTGGTATAAGACTGCCAAAAGCAAAAAAAAGGCAGCAAAACAAAACTCAAACAAAACCTAAAACAAAACCAATGTGGTCCCGGACAGCATGAAAACCGCAGACCTATAGAATGCTAAAGATGAGGGGGATCTTAGAAAGCATCTTCCATCAGTTTAGACCTTGGGATCAAGGAAGGGACCAGCCCACCTTGCTCTGCTCTGTCCTGAGCAGATGCTCTTGAGAAATGGGCTTGTCTGGTTACAATCCTCTACTGGGATAGAAACTAATGAAAATTAAGCAACACAGTGAGAAGCTAGTGACCACAGGAGGGAAATGGGAAGGTTAAGGCTGCTGAAAAAGTAAAAATTCAAAGGAGGGATGAAAGCTGGCTCCAAACATTTAAAGGACTTATTATATTATAACACAAATTGCTGGGCCCCATCTCCAGAAGTTCTCATTCAGCTGCTCTGAGTGGTTTGAGAATGTGCATTTCTAACACGTTCCCAGATGATGCTGATGCAACTGGTCCAGGGACCACACTTTGAGAACCACTGCTCTAAGTAACAAAATTATACTTTATTTTTGAATACTCTATAGTTCTAAGATTTTACTACAAATGGTCTGTTTCTCAGTAAGTCCAAATTAGGAAGAATTTATTGGTTTTGACATCTCATACATTTGTATTTAAGATTACGTTCTTTCCAAAACTTCATATTGCTTAGCAGAAACTCAGTCTTTACTTTCTGACCCTTAACGCTTCCTATTAGTTTAGCTTCATAAAGCAGACTTCTGTTGCTGCTTCTGCTTCATTTTCTGGCATTTTATATAACAGACAATTTTCCTTTGGTCTTCTTCCACTTTTCCTGTATTTTTCTATTATGTTCAGCAGATCAAGCTTCATAACATACGAAGTTGTGAGCTGCTTTTATCAAATGACATCTGGCTCCCCACATCTTCTAAAATAGTAAATACTGATCCAATCTTTTTCCCAAAAGCCTGCACTGAGCCCCCCATTCCCAGGAACCTATTAGGACTGAAACAGCTGCATTGAATTCCTGATTAATTTTATTTTCTATTATATACTTGAAGCTTCAGTCTTTGGATCCCACTAGGAAAATTACTAGCATATGGGAATGCATATAAATGACATGTAAAGCAATGCAAATTAACACAAAACATACATCTATAAATTTCTTGGGAAAAGTCTATAATCCACAATGTTGATGTTATCTGCTTTGCTTCACTACACACTGGCAAGCAGTGACTGGATCCTTTTATTACAGTTAATTTCATACAGCACCCACCACCTGACACTTGTTGACATGCTAAGTGGAAGATGCCCATGCCTGTGTGTCAGGCAAATAGGAGCCTGGCTTAACTTTGCCACTCTTTGGCTCTATGGCCTTGGAAAGATTTTCGAAGTTCTCTGGGTCTTAGATTCTACAACTGGAAGGGATAGAAATGGCATCATCATAATAAAACCACCAGTACTAAGGCTTACTGAGCACTCTATGTGCCAGGCATAATGCACACATGATGCATACATTGTGCATGCATGATGTACACATGCAATTCTTACAACATCCCACAAGGAGGTGCTATAGAGCATGTACCCCTTAGGTGGGGTACCCTTTCAGAGACTAGGAAATCAAGACAGAAAAGTCAGGAGGCTTGTGCTAGATCTTAAGCAAGGGAGTGGCAGGGCCAGAACCAGGGGCTCAGCAGTCTCGGCGCAGGGGGCTTGCTCTTAGCCACGCGGCAGCTCTGTTGCGTGCTCACCATCTATGTTTCTCCTAAACATTATATTTGAATGATCTATGAAGTGAATCGTGCACAGTCATATGTGCTTCAAAATAGTGTTTCTGTAAGATGTTGACAGTTTATGTTATATGAGTTTGATATCAAAATACCACCACAATCAGATTGTTTTCTACCTAATAACCCAAGGGGGAGGGGGTCCCGATATCCTGAATGTTCTATTTCTCCTTCTAACTTGCTCCATCCCAGGCATATTTAAATATGTCTAAAACTCCCTCATCTTAAAACAGCCATCCCTCTATCTCATCTCCCACTCTGAGAGCAGCTTCCAGTCCTCAGCTACCATCCCCTTCCCCTTCTCATACACCCCAGGCTTCAAACCCCACCCTAACACAGATGCCAACCAGCTTTGGAGAGTCAGCCAGCGCTTTGCTCTAGACAGCCATTTGGGAAGCATTTCCACTTGGGAGCCTCGAAAGCTGCCCAGACTCAACAAAAGCAAACTTGTCGTTCCTCCCGAAACCTGCTCCTCCTCCAATGTTCCCTGTCTGTAAATAGCAGCACCCAAACTTGGAGTCACGCTGCACTCTCACACCCTACACAAAGCTAGTCTCCAAGTCGCTTCAGAGTCGGTCTTGAATCCACCTGCTGTGTCATCCCTACTGCCACTAGTGCAGCCTCAACTGCCAGGCCTCTTGTACCCTCCGAACCAGCCCATCTGCCTTAGGGCTCCTCAAATCCATTCTCCACACAGCAGCTGGAGTTTTGTTTCATTTTGAATCCACATCTCATCTGGATACTTTTAGGTGTGAAATTGGCCTGAAGTTCCACTCCACACAATGGCCCCATGGCCTGGCCTCACCTCCCCCTGGTACCTGCTGAGGTCTTTGGTGCCATTCTCCACTCTCCCTTCAGTCCTAATGGATCTGTCTTTACACCAACCTTCCAGCTCAGCTCTCCTCTGGTCTCGGCACACTCTGTTCCCTGGGGTGGGAATACTCCGCTTTCCTCATCCCTGCTCCCTGGATCCACCAACCTCCCCAAGAAGACCTCTGGCCTCCAGGCCAGATGTGCCGAGCTGCAGCACACCTGTGCCCCACAGCAGCCACTGCTCAACACACGTGGATTGATGAATTCACTTTTCAACTTTTCATTGCTCAACTGTACTATCTTACTGCTTTCTTCCTGCCTCCTAGCCTAAGAAGGAAATCCTCTGAAGCTGTTTCAGTTTTACTCCTGGTACGTGGTGCTATGATAAGCCCCAGGTCACCAGGTCATGCTCCTAACACCAGTGGCTCCTCAAGGGCAAGGCAGGAACAGCACTGTCAGGTACAGACTCTACCTGCCCTCTCCCCTCCTCCCTGCCTGGAAAATGAGTTCGGGTCATTCAAAATTAGTTTGGTAAGTACCTATAGTTATGGCCTGCTTATCCTGAAGGCACTTAACCCAGTGCCATCAAGGGCCAACTCTGATTTATTGCCCAATTGTGCCATTCTCCTCTACCTATCTCTGTGCAGGAGATGTGACTTTTAGCCATGTTACCTCCTCACCCACCAAGGAAACTCTCCTTTTAATGTTGGGGCGGGGGAATTCAGTGCCACTCAACCCGATTCTTTGGCTATTATTTCTCTCCTGATACAAGTAAGAGATAATTCAACAACGTCTTAATTGGTCATTTCTTACGCAGAATTGGATCCTTGGAAAATACAATATAGGAACTGCTCTCTGTAATGTTTCAATTTTAAAGATTTTGCTTCCTCAAGACACTATCAACAAAAGCTGTCAAAACGGACTGTTAGTTTCTAGAACGTCTTACGCTGATAGATGGTTTAATAACGGGCATATTTTATGCAAGTAAGATTAAAAAGGGGTGACTTCTGTATCTACCGAACCACATGAGACACTTAAATGAATTAATATTATCCCCAACTCCATTAATCTTCTAGTTTGTTGCTCTTAAACTTTAAAGACAAGAAAAAGGAATTTAAAAAGTGCCCAGGGGCTAATTTGCCCAGCAAGTGGACAATACAGACGCTTCCCAGGCTACTTGACTCGGAAAACCTCCCCATCCTGTAAAGCTTAGCTCTTAAATTTACAAAACACTACCACTTGCACCATTTGCCTAAAGGATTCCAGAGTCCAGATCTCTTGGCTCCAATCCCCGAGGCTCTCAGCCTGCTGGGGGAGGTGCCGCCCCCTCGCAGGGGGACCATCCCGGCCCACTCTGCGACACCAAAACTTGCCCTTAACAAGCGCTGAATCTTGTCCCTGGGAAGGGCGCGGCCTGGGAGGGGCGGCCAGCACTTTCTGATCCCCAAAAAACTACTGAGACCCCCTCCCAATTGCCCTAAGAAGCCACAAGAGAACCCCTCTCTCGTCCCCTCGTCCCTCTCCCAAAGCCCAGGGTCGGGGGCTCCGGCAGCGTCGCCAGGCCCCTAGGGACCAGGGATGCAGAAAAGCTGCGGGAGGCTCCGAAAGGCGGGCGTCGGGGACCCTCGGCGCCCCTCACCACCGCGGGCGGATCTGGGTGGCTCTCGGCCCCGAAGGGCCAAGACAGCGGGGTCCTCTTCCTCGCGCAAGGGCGCGTTCTGGAGCCACGTTCTCACCACTAGGAGAGAGTCCCGGGAACACCGCTGCAGACGCGCCCGCGACTCCGGCCTCGCCGCTCGGTTCTGCCCGAAAGCCCGGGAGCCGGCGCCTGGGCCGCGCCCGGCATCTCCCAGGATACGCACGGCGCCCGCAGCCCGCCGCCCTCTCCCGGGGTTGGCCTCGGCGAACTTTGCGGCGGCTGCCACCAGGAGCCACGAAGTTGCGGCGTCCGCTAGGCTCACGCGAGGGCTGCCCGCCCGTCTGCGCCTCTGTGTCCGCCCACGGGGTCACCCCCTGGCTCCTGGCGCGGAGGCGGCCAGGGCTCAGCCTAGGATCCCGACGAGCCCCCCGTCCTCACCCCCATCCCCGAGAGGGACGTGGCGCCGAAGTTTTCTCCGGCGGGAAAGTGAAAGTCCGGAGGAAGAGAGGGTCGGGGCGCCCCCGCCACCCCGCAGCTGAGACAGGGGACCCGCGCTCGTCACCGCGGGACACCCCCAACCCTGGGCGTTCCTCGCTTGCCAGTGTGGCCAAGTCGACTTACGAAAGGGAGCGGGGCAGCCCCGAACGCGGGGTCCCCGCGGCTGCAGAGGTCGCCCCGGTGGGGGCTGCGGGCTGCACTCCGGCCTCCCAGCCCCTCGGCGGCCGCGGCGACTGGCTCCCGTCCTTCTCCTCCGTCGCCCTGCTAGGCAGTTGCTCTCCCTCGGCCCGGGGTGGGAAAGCGCCGAGCGGCCCCCGTGACGTGTGGAGAAAGGAGGAGCGCCGCCGCCGCGTTCCCGCAGAGGGAGCTCCCCGCCCTGCACTCCCGGGTCCCCGCGCAGTGCTTGGGACAAAGTTCCGAGGCGCGCACGGCGCGCTCCGCTCCGGCCAGCGCTCACCCCACTCGAGCCGAGCCCCCTGACTCTCCGCCGCTGCCCCGAGTGTCGTCCAGGTTCGGTGCCCTCTCACATTAAACGGACAAGAAATCCGAGGTCGAGAGAGCTAAGTGACTTGCCCAAAGTCGCTAAGAGAGCGGTGACAAAGCAGACTCACATCTGCGACTCTTTGCTTCGCTCAGACGCGGGGCCCTGCAGAAACCGCCCAGCGGAGGCAGAAGGCTCGCTCCCTCTCATGGGTAAGGCGAGGAGTGTCCTGCGCAGCCTGGAGAAATATTATCAGCAGCGTGGGAAGGTGGAGCTTTTCCCCCAATAAATAGGGTACAAAGTTGTTTTTAAATCAGTGCCTCCATGCCAAATAGCCTTCCTCTTTACCTTCAAGCGGGGGTCAGGTGGCAGGCGGTGCCGACGAGCTATCTGGCCCAATCTGGCTCACCAAATAATTGCATGAAAGAAAGCACACACCTACTTAACCAATTGAGCGATGTCTAAGACTTGGCCTTTCTAGAGAGTTCTTGTGAATATGCTAACTTTGTAACGTGGATGCGCTATGCTGTGCTTGCCATTCACTCACTTCAAAGATTCTTCCCTCAGGGCTCCAAGTCCCTTCAGAGGCCAGGGGCTCAGCAGGGCCTGCCTTACCAGGCAGGGAGTGGCACCGCGCAAGTCAATCCCCGTTGTTTTGTGCCTTCCTCCCTTCCGTCAATCCAGGTTGACTGAGGGCCTGCAATAGGTTTGGCTGGTCCTGTGGCCAACCGGCTAGGATCTAGGCCCCAGTGAATCCCAAAGAGGGAGTGTGCATGGGACCCCCACATTCTTTACTCCCAGAACTTGGGAGTTTGCACACATCAGTAGAGAGACTCTGAGCCTACCCTGCCAAATGTTTTAATTTCCATTTTACAGACTTAACTTTCAAGCAAATGACCAACGTTGCCTTTATCTCCTCCCCAGTGGGACCTCTGAAAGAGTTATTAAAGTTCACTTTACCCTTGGCAGGTCTCCTACATTTGGACATGATGATTGTAAAAACTGAGGCTTCTGTTTATACACCAAGGACACTGTTCAAGCAATTTATGCAAATTAACTCTTTCAATCCTCACAATTTATGAGGGAGGTGCTATTTTTATTCTCATTTTACAGATGAGGAGAGGGAGGCAAGTGAGGTGAAATAACTTGCCAGTAAGTAGCCAGAACTCAGACCCAAGTGATCTGTCTGGTGTCCACTGGGGAAACTGAGGCCTCCAGGACTAGAATTCAAAGGGACCGCCAGCTATCATCAGCCCCAGCTCACACCACAGGAGCTTCCAGTTATCTCAGACAAGGCGTGCTAGGGAATCCGCACACACACACACTCACTTCCTCCCAAAGAGGTCAATTTTACTGTTTTGAATATAACATAAAGTGGATATCATTCACTGTCTTGTTCCCCCATCACCAACTCCCACATCAACTATTTTGTTTTAAACTTTCTGTGAAGAGACTTTAAAAACACCTTCAACATAAAGTTTGTAAACTTCGTTTTGGATTTATGCTCAGACCATAGCCAACTCATTCCCTCTCGTTTCTATTCACTGCCTTTAATCACTCCCTTCCTTCCCTTAAACATTGCTCCACGCGGCCCCTCAGGTCTTCTGAAAGTGGGCTGCTCAAGGTGGATAGATAGTGGCCCCAGAAGGGCATCTGCCACACTCCAAGTCTGCTCATTGTGCTCAGCATTCTTGTATTAGTTTCCTAGAACTGCCTAGCAAATTACCACAAACTAGGTGACATAAAACAATAGAAACTTATTTCCTCACAGTTCTGGAGGCTAAAGCCTGAAATCAAGGTGTTGGCAGGGTCGTGATCCCTCTGAAGGCTCTAATGGAGAACACTTCTCTGCCTCTTCCTAGCTTCTGGTAGTTGCCGGCAATCCTTGGCGTTCCTTGTCTTGCAGCTGCGTCACTCCCATCTCTCTGCCTCTGCCCGTTAATCTCTGGCCTTTTCCTGTGTCTCCTATGTGTCCAAATTTCCCCCTCTTTAAGGCACCAGTCATTGGACTTAGGGCCCACTCTAATTCAGTATGGCTTCATTTTAACTTGATTACTCTGCAAAAACCCTGTTTCCAAACAAGGTCACATTTACAGATTCCAGGTAGACATGAATTTTCAGGGAATGCTATTTATCCCAGTACAGTCGCCAAAAGTCACTGTTAATGAAAATATATTGCCTGAGCTGAGGATGCAAAGAGGTGTAAATCACAGCCCTACCCCCAAAGAAACTCTAGTTACAGAGGTAGGCCTTGCACTCAGAACATAAATAACTAAGACACGAGATGCTAAGAGCCAACTCATTGGGGCCAAATGACAATCCATGGGCCAAATGGCAGCTGTACTCAAGGAATTCAGCCAAGGAGGAATAATCACTGAGGATACCACAAGAAGTGTGGGTGATCCGTGCACATCCTTGAAGGAAAAGTAGGAAAAGCAGTGATAAATGAGGAGAGTTTATAAAAAACACAGTTCCCAGGGGGAGGGTGTGCTTGGCAGAATCTTACTTCTGAAGTTTCATGCAGAAATGAAAGACCAAAGGAGTGCAAATACCCACCATACTTAATATAAGAACATGGTGAATTACTTTTACTGTACTAATAGTATGCTGTAATGCCATGGCAATTAGCATGCTTTAAAGCACTCTCTCCTATCACTAATTCCATTTCATCTTTATGACAACCCTGAGCGTCATCAGAGAAAGGTATCTTATCACCAAGGATCCTAAGGCTCAAAGGGGTCAAATAACTTGCCCAGATCAAGCAGTAAATCATTTATACAGTTGATATGAAACATATCGGTCTGTGTATTCTTCATTCAGTAATTTCCCCACCAAATGTTGCCTACTGGGTCAGCCTTCTAGTACTGACTGAATTGTTCTTGGTGCAAGGAAAACATTTAAAGAAAAGACCAATCCTGCAAGAAATGGAAGGCCTCCCTAGAAGCTATGTGAATCTCAAACTGGAATTATGACAGACTCTCCCCAGACATCTGAACTGATTTTCACTAAACCTTCTGAGAATTTTCAAGTGTATTAAAGAGTCTCCTTTTGGCTTTTAGGAACTTAATAGGATCCAGTGGCCTTCTGCAGAACTCAGCTAATTATATTAAAGAAATAGGGGCTGAATGGAACTTTGAAGGCACTCAGAGGCATTGGTAAGAAGTTGAGGGGAAGTTCAGTAAAAAAGACAAGAAAGTACATCACGGGATGGTATGCCAGCAGAAATTGATAATCGAAGCTCAGTGTGTGATCTCACCAATGTAGAGTTACGCACAGACAACCAATCTTGTTTGGCATGTTTTGAAGACTTTCTGGTAAGAATCTGCAACTATGACTAGCAGCTGAAAGCAAGCAGGAAGTCTAGCCTTGGGCTGAGTATCTGATGATTTGGTGTTTTTCCTTGGATTTTATTTTACTTAGCAAGCAGGTAATTTGCTGGATCCTCTGCTAGCTGTCTTTAAAGGTATTAATATATTTAAGCTTGGAATGTTTTTGAGTCTAGTGTGATTCACTGAATTCTTGCTTGTGCAAAGTGCTACACTGGTTGCTATGGGAGAATACAAAAATATAAAAGACAGTTCCTGACCATAAGAAAATCCCATCTATTTTAGGACACATGAGACATATAGAATAAAAATTACATAAGTGTGGTTACAGAGGGATTTGTAAGCAGTTTCTTATCACTCAGTTTTCTGTTCAGATGCAATGTCTTGAAACCAGGTCCTCCCTGGCTACCCTTTTTAGAACAATGGCCTGCCTGACCTCCTGTCACCTTTTGGCCTTTATCCTGCTCTAGGGTCTTTCTGACACCACTATCTGAAATTAAATTGTTTCCTTATTTACTTTGCTCTTAGACATAACATCCATGAGGACATGAACTTTTTTTTGTGCTCTTCTATATTCCTAGCACCTAAAACAATGTCAGGCATATTAGGTGTTCATTAAATATTTGTTAAATAAATGAGTAAAATACATAAAAAGCAACTGAAAATGGATTAAGATAACTTGGATTAATGGAATGTTTCCCACATTTTCCTGATAAGACTTACCTAGGCACTTGTCAAAAAACTTTGCTGAAGATTCTGATTTAGTAAGCCTGGAGTGGGGCCCAGTAATCTACATTTTTAGGAAGCATCCTAGATGATTCTTTTAATGAAACAGTCGGGAAACATGGAATTAATGCAGTGATTGAGGGAGGGTAGGAGAGAAAAGTGAAGTAATAAGAGCAAGTTGCAGCGTCAATAGCTGCTCATTGGAATCATCTGGGGGAGATTGAAAAAAAATACTGACACCTAGACCCTACTCCAGACCAGTGAAATTAGAATCGTTGGGGATGGGGCTCACAATGGACAGAATATTAAAGCTCATCAGGTGATTGTACTCTGCAGCCAAGGCTGAAAACCCCCTGAAGTCTGCAGAAAAATTTTATAAATACTCTGAATATATTGCTATTATATCATTAAATATGAAATGTCCGATTTCAAATCAAGTTTCAAACAAGAAGCAGTACGATTAATCAAAGGATGCGCCTGAACTATCGACACAATTTTGCCATCTTATGGGTAGCTTGTTTATGCCAGCAGTGAAGAAGCCTGGAGAGCGAGTAGCAATGAAGTTGTGAAAGGCGTTTTCCACAGCTTGTTGAGAATTGAATATTTTTCTTGGCAAGAAGTGGTCCAAAGCCTGGAAGAATTGGTAATCAGTTGGTGCAAGGTCTGGTGAATACAGTGGATGACAGAGAGTTTCCAAGTCCAGCTTCTGCAGCTTGAGCAGTGCTGTTTGTACAACATGTGATCCAGCAGTGTCTGGCTTGTCTTTAATTGACCAGTCTTGGCTGCTTAATCAGAAGCATCCTCATCATCTCGTCCAGCTGGTTGCAATAGACATATGCTGTAATCGATTGACCAGATTTCATGAAGCTGTAGTGGATAATACCAACACTGGACCACCAAACAGACACCATTAGCTTTTCTTGATGAGTGTTAAGTTTGGGACTGTGTTTCGACACATCATCTTTATCCAACCATCATGCCCAATGCTCGTGATTATCAAAAAGAATCCATTTTTCATCACACATAACAATACGGTGTAGAAATGGTTCACCTTTATGTTGTGACAGCAAAGAAAGGCACACTCCGAGACGATTTCTCTTCTGATGCTCATTTAATTCATGTAGCATCCATTTATCCAGGTTCTTTACCTTGCTGATTTATTTCAAATGATCTAATATTGTTGGAATAGTAATGTCAAACTTTGCTGCTAATTCACGCATAAGTTAAGATGGATTCACTTCCACTATAGCTTTCAGCTCATCATTATCCACCATGGTCTCAGGTCACCCACATGGCTTATTTTCAAGATTAAAATCACCAGAATGGAACTTCCCAAACCATCAACGTACTGTGTGTTCATTAGCCACATCCTTCCCAAATACTTCATTGATATTTTGAGCTGTCTGTGCAGCATTGGTTCCATGATGAACTCGTATTCGAAAATAACATGAATTTTTGACTAATCCATGGTTTCACAAAAATTGCTCTAAAAAAATTTTGAAAGATAATCACAAGACAAACCATGTGTTTGAAAGAATGAGGATGTACCTTCACAATAAAAATAAAACCAGAAGTGTTGATCGGGTGTGGTGGCTCATGCCTATAATCCTAGCACTTTGGGAGGCCAAGGCAGGAGGATTGCTTGAGGTCAGGAGTTCAAGAGCAGCTTG